>JAIGNY010000293.1:47500-87200 GCA_020152595.1 Chiridota heheva | reverse complement strand
CCTGTGGTATGGGTGGAGCCAACTGCGATTGATGATTCATTTGGCACTGTGGGAGTTTCTCAGAGCTGTTCCCCAAATGACAACTTCCCAGTGGGACTTACCACCTGCATGTATACATTCACAGATATAGCTGGCAATTTTGAAACTTGCCAGTTCTCCATCACTGTCCAAGGTACAGTATACCCTATAGTTCTTGATGTAGCATGTTCACCAACATGCTACATCACACATCTTATGAGACCACCAACATGCTGCACCAGATCCCCACATGCTACACCATATGTGAAATGATTGGTGTAGCATGTTAGGGATCTCATAAGATAAGTGGTGTACCATGTAAGGGATCTCATAAGATAAGTGGTGTAGCATGTCAGGGATCTCATAAGGTGTAGCATGTCAGGGATCTCATAAGATAAGTGGTGTAGCATGCCAGGGATCTCATAAGATAAGTGGTGTAACATGTCAAGGATCATAAGATAAGTGGTGTAGCATGTCAGGGATCTCATAAGATAAGTGGTGTAGCATGTTAGGGATCTCATAAGATAAGTGGTGTACCATATTAGGGATCTCATAAGATAAGTGGTGTAGCATGTCAGGGATCTCATAAGGTGTAGCATGTCAGGGATCTCATAAGATAAGTGGTGTAGCACGCCAGGGATCTCATAAGATAAGTGGTGTAACATGTCAAGGATCATAAGATAAGTGGTGTAGCATGTCAGGGATCTCATAAGATAAGTGGTGTAGCATGTTAGGGATCTCATAAGATAAGTGGTGTACCATATTAGGGATCTCATAAGATAAGTGGTGTAGCATGTCAGGGATCTCATAAGGTGTAGCATGTCAGGGATCTCATAAGATAAGTGGTGTAGCATGTTAGGGATCTCATAAGATAAGTGGTGTAACATGTCAAGGGTCATAAGATAAGTGGTGTAGCATGTCAGGGATCTCATAAGATAAGTGGTGTAGCATGTCAGGGATCTCATAAGATAAGTGGTGTAGCATGTCAGGGATCTCATAAGATAAGTGGTGTAGCATGTCAGGGATCTCATAAGATAAGTGGTGTAGCATGTCAGGATCTCATAAGATAAGTGGTGTAGCATGTCAGGGATCTCATAAGATAAGTGGTGTAGCATGTTAGGGATCTCATAAGATAAGTGGTGCAACATGTTGGTGATCTCATCAGATAAAAATAGACAATTTAGTCAAACCAAAATAATTTTAATCCACAGACTGTTTTAGTCTTAACTTTTAAACTTACAAAAAAATGTATTATGTATATTTCTGTAGACCTTTAGGACAGTTAGACCACTCTGATGACCCATATTTTCTCTTCCATTCAGTACCACAAGAGTTTGATATCATCGGATGCAACAATGATATCACAATGGATTTGGCAGAAAGTGTTAGTGACATTGTGGTCAACTGGAATGAACCATTCGCTTTCGACAGCAGAGGTGAGGTGGTCCCATTTACAGTCAACATTCCAACGGGATCAACATTTCAGCGCGGAACAACAACCAGAATTACTTATACATTCATTGATTTTCAGGGCGTCGTCAATATTTGTAGTTTTGATGTCATTGTACCAGGTATGGTTTGAAGGAAGTGTATATCAATGTTTCGCTTTAAAAAGCATCATCGTTGTATATAAAATCAGGACCACAGCAAGGGGCCCCTACACACCAAATATGTAATTAATGGTAGCTGAGATAATTTTAATGCTCTGGCAAACTCAGATATGGCAGTCGCTATAGTGTGTAACCAAATAGAGGTTTTTTACCATTTGTGGCAGAAATATGAAGGCCTATGTTACATGTCCATGGATTTTGCTATAATTCTTGCTGTTAGAAACTACTGATTATTAAATTCTACATTTTTGAAAATAATAATTTCTTAATATTAGATTTTGTGATGGATGAAAAAGCAGACCACTCTATTTCTTATTTGAGTTGTTTTTAATCTTTCTTTAAGATTAGCAGATTCTATCCAAATATTGTTGGATTTTATGCCTTTAATGATAATTTACAATCAGGGACATAATGATAAAAAAAAAGTGCCAAATACATTTTCTTATGAATGCTTCAGTAATTTTGAAATGACACGAGTATCACAAATAAGACCCGTGGTATATGGCATGAGTATCACAAATAAGACCTGACGAGTATCACAAATAAGACCTGATAAGTATCACAAATAAGACCTGACGAGTATCACAAATAAGACCTGTGGCATAGTGACATGGGTATCACAAATAAGACCCGCTGTATATGACATGAGTATCACAAATAAGACCTGACGAGTCACAAATAAGACCTGGACAGTAGTATCACAAATAAGACCTGACAAGTATCACAAATAAGACCTGTCGAAATATCACAAATAAGAACTGACGAGTATCACAAATAAGACCTGACGAGTATCACAAATAAGACCCGACAAGTATCATAAATAAGACCTGCTGTATAATGAGACGAGTATCACAAATAAGACCCATGGTATATGACATGAGTATCACAAATAAGACCTGACGAGTATCACAAATAAGACCTGTCGAGTATCACAAATAAGAACTGACGAGTATCACAAATAAGACCTGACGAGTATCACAAATAAGACCTGACAAGTATCATAAATAAGACCTGTTGTATAATGAGACGAGTATCACAAATAAGACCCGTGGTATATGACATGAGTATCACAAATAAGACCTGACGAGTGTCACAAATAAGACCTGTCGAGTATCACAAATAAGAACTGACAAGTATCACAAATAAGACCTGACGAGTATCACAAATAAGACCTGACAAGTATCACAAATAAGACCTGTTGTATAATGAAACGAGTATCACAAATAAGACCCGTGGTATATGACATGAGTATCACAAATAAGACCTGATGAGTATTACAAATAAGACATGATGAGTATCACAAATAAGACCTGATGAGTATCACAAATAAGACCTGACAAGTATCACAAATAAGACCTGACGAGTATCACAAATAAGACCTGATGAGTATCACAAATAAGACATGATGAGTATCACAAATAAGACATGATATCACAAATAAGACCTGACGAGTATCACAAATAAGACCTGACGAGATCACAAATAAGACATGATGAGTATCATAAGACCTGATGAGTATCAAAATAAGACCTGACAAGTATCACAAATAAGACCTGACGAGTATCACAAATAAGACCTGACGAGTATCACAAATAAGACCTGACGAGTATCACAAATAAGACCTGTGGTAAAATGACACGAGTATCACAAATAAGATCCGTGGTATATGACATGAGTATCACAAATAAGACCTGACGAGTATCACAAATAAGACATGATGAGTATCACAAATAAGATCTGATGAGTATCACAAATAAGACCTGACAAGTATCACAAATAAGACCTTACGAGTATCACAAATAAGACCTGATGAGTATCACAAATAAGACCTGACAATATCACAAATAAAATCTGTGGTATAATGACATGGGTATCACAAATAAGACCTGTGATATGACACGAGTATCACAAATAAGGCCGCTGGTATAATGACATGAGTACTCACTGAAGTTTTCTTAATATTCATCATTTTGTGTAGATTTGCGTCCACCAACCGTAACCTCTTGTCCAAACGATATCACAAGAGTGGGAAGCATCGAACAGACAAATCTTGTGATCACTTGGACACCTCCAGCTGCAGTCAGTAATAATGAGGGAACAATTTCCGTTCTTGATACCGCTCCACCTAACCAGATTTTCAGCATTCCTTCCTTTACCACAGTATCGTATATCTTTACTGACAGCCCATCAGGATATACCGCTGTCTGTACTTTCACTGTTTTTGTTTCTGGTGAGATAGCGTACATTAAATGTGTTATGTTTTTGATGTAATATTTCCGTCAATAAATGTTTTTGTAGACTCTTTCATCTAGGAGTAGTTCTGGCATGTGAGCAGGATTGGAAATATTTATTGCAGGATGTTGCCTTTGGAAATGAATAATCATTGGGTCAATTTGAGATATTTGTTACATTTTGATGTATTTGAAATTAAGATTCTTTAGAACATTAGGAAATATTTGTTGCAATCCGATGACCTTTGAAAATAAATTCAATAGAACATAAAAAATATTTGTTGCAATCTGATGCTTTCAATTCATTAAAACATTTGTAAATTTTTGTTCCAATTTGATACAGTATTTGAAATTGAGATGAATCAGATGATTTTGAAATGCCTTAAATAACGAGACTGTGTAAAATGCAAATACATGGTGCTTAAAGAAGAGCTCATTTAAAATCAATAATTACAGCCACAAAGAAAGTGTTCATTCCTGTTGAGGCAATATATGTGATATATATGTTGGTATGTTTTTTTCTTCGTTTATCTTGCTATTTCATTACTTTTGTTTTATTTGCAGCACCTCCACAAACAGCACCTGTTGTCCAAAACTGCCCAGAGTCATTTGCAATAACAGCAGATGTGAACATGATCCAGATACCCGTATCTTGGGAGGAGCCTACAGGCTTTGTTAATAATGTCCAGGTGTTCCCACAACAGTCTCATACCCCCAACCAACAATTTGATGCACCGTCCGTCACTGATGTTACTTACATATTCACCAATCCTGTTGACAATACACTTCAAAATGTTTGCACTTTTACTATTACTGTTGGTAAGCAGTTTTACCATAAGTATTTGTTACAAGTTTAACCTATTTTGTTGGTTAAATGTTCATTTTTTTGTGGAAATATTGGATTGACTCGGATGAAGTTGGTTAAAGGATAAGATGAATGGGGTAGGGCAGAAAAGACATGGTGAATATTAGTTTGATCAATGTCTCTGAACGTTTCAGATCAAAAATCAAGGTTTGCATTAGCAGTGCGAATGCGAGAATTGCGCAATCAGTTCTCAGAATCCCGCACAAAACCTGGGAACTGACTGCTAAGACAAGTGTTCAATAACATTAGGCCTCGAGTTAACAATATGAATTTTAGCGATTAGATATGAAATCTCTTTTAACCAAAGATACCTGAAAAATGTAAGCTTCTTTGATTTGCACGCGTGTCGCACAATATTCTTGTCATTTTCTTAACAAAGGAATCTCAAGTCTTTGACCGCATTGGATCAAAGTTTTTTAAGCAGTAAAAAAAACTTCCGGGTTTAGCCTCATGTGGGTTGTGTGGGTTTGTTTGGGTTGTGTGGGGTGGATTGGATCTGTGGGGTGGTTTGGGTCTGTGGGATGGTTTGGGTCTGTGGGGTGGTTTGGGTCTGTGGGGTGGTTTAGGTCTGTGGGGTGGTTTGGGTTGTGTGGGGTGGTTTGGGTTGTGTGGGGTGGTTTGGGTCTGTGGGGTGGTTTGGGTCTGTGGGGTGGTTTGGGTCTGTGGAGTGGTTTGGGTCTGTGGGGTGATTTGGGTCTGTAAGGTGGTTTGGGTCATGTGGGGTGGTTTGGGTTGTGTGGGGTGGTTTGGGTCATGTGGGGTGGTTTGGGTTGTGTGGAGTGGTTTGGGTCATGTGGGGTGGTTTGGGTTGTGTCGGGTGGTTTAGGTCATGTGGGGTGGTTTGGGTTGTGTGGGGTGGTTTTATGCGGGAATGGATTAAGAGAAATAAAGCTGGTCATTTAAACTGTTACAGATAGGATAGTTACGGGCTTTATATATTGCTGAATAATAATCATTATCTTTGGGATCATTTTTTGTTATTTTCCTGACAGTATTTCTAAACCTGCTGTCATTATCGGTTAAAATCTTGTTAAGAAAATTAACATTGACATATTTCTTTTGTAGGTCCTCCAATGGTTCCACCAACAGTTGTTAACTGTCCTGCTGAAGATGTGGTATTCCGTGGTATCAGCAATCCAGGAACATCTGTGTCAATAGAGTGGGAGGAACCATTTGGGTTCACCTTCTTTGGTGATATTGTGCTACCCACCAAAACTCATATCCCCGGACAAAGCTTCACAGTCCCCTCAGCTACAGTCGTTACATACACCTTTACAGATGGAAATCAAGTGTCAGTGTGTAGTTTTAATGTTATTATCAGTAAGTGAAACGTTCAAAATAAATTAAAGGTTAATATATGTACCCTTGTTCAATTCCTTACTGTGATCTGCAGAGGGGAAGAGTTCCAATGGCAGGTATATTTGAAATGTAAATTAGAGGAATCAAGAGTAGCAGATTACTGGAAATCTCCATTATTTAATGCACCCTTGTAGAAGAACTTAGTGGATCTAGACAATGCCAGTGACCAAAAGAGGCACCAAAGAATTAATTTGAGGCAGTTCAAGTGTAATTTACAGGGGGATCCACACAATCAAGTAGTGGAGTACTATAAATCTCCATTATTTAATGCACCCTTGTAGAAAAACTTAGTGGATCTAGACAATGCCAGTGACCAAAAGAGGCACTAAAGAATTAATTTGAGGCAGTTCAAGTGTAATTTACAGGGGGATCCACACAATCAAGTAGTGGAGTACTATAAATCTCCATTATTTAATGCACCCTTGTAGAAGAACTTAGTGGATCTAGACAATGCCAGTGACCAAAAGAGGCACCAAAGAATTAATTTGAGGCAGTTCAAGTGTAATTTACAGGGGAATCCACACAATCAAGTAGCAGATTACTGGAAATCTCCATTATTTAATGCACCCTTGTAGAAGAACTTAGTGGATCTAGACAATGCCAGTGACCAAAAGAGGCACCAAAGAATTAATTTACGGCAGTTCAAGCGTAATTTACAGGGGAATCCACACAATCAAGTAGCAGATTACTGGAAATCTCCATTATTTAATGCACCCTTGTAGAAGAACTTAGTGGATCTAGACAATGCCAGTGACCAAAAAAGGCACCAAAGAATTAATTTGAGGCAGTTCAAGTGTAATTTACAGGGGAATCCACACAATCAAGTAGTGGAGTACTATAAATCTCCATTATTCAATGAGAAGAGGTAGTCTTCTTGAAACCAATAACTATTTTAAAAACTATTTAAACCTCAAAATGTTCAAATTACACAAAAGCTGAATATGTACCCATGTTCAAGCCTTACTGGATCTGAAGAGGGTCAGTGCCAATGACAAAGAGAGGCATTATAACATAGAGTGACATTATAACACCTATGAGGCACTTCATATGTAACATAACCTATGAGGCACTTCATATGTAACATAACCTATGAGGCACTTTATATGTAACATAACCTATGAGGCACTCCATATGTAACATAACCTATGAGGCACTCCATATGTAACATAACCTAAGAGGCACTTCATATATAATATAACATATGAGGCACTTCATATGTAACATAATGTATGAGGCACTTCATATGTAAGATAACCCATGAGGCACTTCATATGTAAGATAACCTATGAGGCACCTCATATGTAGCATAACTTATGAGACACTTCATATGTAAGATAACCTATGAGGCACTTCCCATGTAAAATAACCTATGAGGCACTTCATATGTAAGATAACCTATGAGGCACTTCATATGTAAGATAACCTATGAGGCACGTCATATGTAATATAGCCTAAGAGGCACTTCATATGTAATATAACCTATGAGGCACTTCATATGTAAGATAACCTATGAGGCACTTCATATGTAAGATAACCTATGAGGCACTTCATATGTAAGATAACCTATGATTCATTTGTAAGATAACCTATGAGGCACTTCATATGTAAGATAATCTATGAGGCACTTCATATGTAATATAACCTAAGAGGCACTTCTTATGAAATATAACCTATGAGGCACTTCATTTGTAAGATAACCTATGAGGCACTTCATATGTAAGATAACCTATGAGGCACTGCATATGTAAGATAGCCTATGAGGCACTTCATATGTAAGATAACCTATGAGGCACTTCATATGTAACATAACCTATGAGGCACGTCATATGTAATATAACCTAAGAGGCACTTCATATGTAATATAACCTATGAGGCACTTCATATGTAACATAACCTATGAGGCACTTTATATGTAAGATAACCTATGAGGCACTTCATATACAACATAACCTATGAGGCACTTCATATGTAAGATAACCTATGAGGCACTTCATATGTAAGATAACCTATGAGGCACTCCATATGTAAGATAACCTATGAGGCACTTCATATGTAACATAATCTATGAGGCACTTCATATGTAACATAACCTATGAGGCTCTCCATATGTAACATAACCTATGAGGCACTTCATATACAACATAACCTATGAGGCACTTCATATGTAACATAACCTATGAGGCACTTCATATGTAACATAACCTATGAGGCACTTTATATGTAACATAACCTATGAGGCACTTCATATGTAACATAACCTATGAGGCACTTCATATGTAAGATAACCTATGGGGCACTTCATATGTAACATAACCTATGAGGCACTCCATATGTAACATAACCTATGAGGCACTTTATATATAACATAAGCTATGAGGCACTTCATATGTAACATAATGTATGAGGCACTTCATATGTAAGATAACCCATGAGGCACTTCATATGTAAGATAACCTATGAGGCACTTCATATGTAGCATAACCTATGAGACACTTCATATGTAACATAACCTATGAGGCACTTCATATACAACATAACCTATGAGGCACTTCATATGTAAGATAACCTATAAGGCACTTCATATGTAAGATAACCTATGAGGCACTGCATATGTAAGATAGCCTATGAGGCATTTCATATGTAAGATAACCTATGAGGCACTTCATATGTAACATAACCTATGAGGCACGTCATATGTAATATAACCTAAGAGGCGCTTCATGTGTAATATAACCTATGAGGCACTTCATATGTAAGATAACCTATGAGGCACTTCATACGTAAGATAACCTATGAGGCACTTCATATGTAAGATAACCTATGCGGCACTTCATTTGTAAGATAACCTATGAGGCACTTCATTTGTAAGATAACCTATGAGGCACTTCATATGTAATATAACCTAAGAGGCACTTCTTATGTAATATAACCTATGAGGCACTTCATTTGTAAGATAACCTATGAGGCACTTCATATGTAAGATAACCTATGAGGCACTGCATATGTAAGATAACCTATGAGGCACTTCATGTGTAATATAACCTATGAGGCACTTCATATGTAACATAACCTATGAGGCACGTCATATGTAATATAACCTAAGAGGCACTTCATATACAACATAACCTATGAGGCACTTCATATGTAAGATAACCTATGAGGCACTTCATATGTAAGATAACCTATGAGGCACTTTATATGTAAGATAACCTATGAGGCACTTCATATGTAAGATAACCTATGAGGCACTTCATATGTAAGATAACCTATGAGGCACTTCATATGTAACATAATCTATGAGGCACTTCATATGTAACATAACCTATGAGGCACTTTATATGTAACATAACCTATGAGGCACTTCATATACAACATAACCTATGAGGCACTTTATATGTAACATAACCTATGAGGCACTTCATATGTAACATAACCTATGAGGCACTTCATAAACAACATAACCTATGAGGCACTTCATATGTAAGATAACCTATAAGGCACTTCATATGTAAGATAACCTATGAGGCACTCCATATGTAAGATAACCTATGAGGCACTTCATATGTAACATAATCTATGAGGCACTTCATATGTAACAACCTATGAGGCTCTTCATATGTAACATAACCTATGAGGCACTTCATATGTAACATAACCTATGAGGCACTTCATATACAACATAACCTATGAGGCACTTCATATGTAACATAACCTATGAGGCACTTCATATGTAACATAACCTATGAGGCACTTTATATGTAAGATAACCTATGAGGCACTTCATATGTAAGATAACCTATGAGGCACTTCATATGTAAGATAACCTATGGGGCACTTCATATGTAACATAACCTATGAGGCACTTCATATGTAACATAAGCTATGAGGCACTTCATATACAACATAACCTATGAGGCACTTTATATGTAACATAACCTATGAGGCACTTCATATGTAAGATAACCTATATGGCACTTTATATGTAAGATAACCTATGAGGCACTTCATATGTAAGATAACCTATGAGGCACTTCATATGTAACATAACCTATGGGGCACTCCATATGTAACATAACCTATGAGGCACTTCATATGTAACATAACCTATGAGGCACTTCATATATAAGATAACCTATGAGGCACTTTATATGTAACATAACCTATGAGGCACTTCATATACAACATAACCTATGAGGCACTTTATATGTAACATAACCTATGAGGCACTTCATATACAACATAACCTATGAGGCACTTTATATGTAACATAACCTATGAGGCACTTCATATGTAAGATAACCTATGAGGCACTTCATATGTAAGATAACCTATGAGGCACTTCTTATGTAAAATAACCTATGGGGCACTTCATATGTAACATAACCTATGAGGCACTTCATATGTAACATAACCTATGAGGCACTTCATATACAACATAACCTATGAGGCACTTTATATGTAACATAACCTATGAGGCACTTCATATGTAACATAACCTATGAGGCACTTTATATGTAACATAACCTATGAGGCACTCCATATGTAACATAACCTATGAGGCACTCCATATGTAACATAACCTATGAGGCACTTCATATATAACATAACCTATGAGGCACTTCATATGTAACATAATGTATGAGGCACTTCATATTTAAGATAACCCATGAGGCACTTCATATGTAAGATAACCTATGAGGCACTTTATATGTAGCATAACCTATGAGACACTTCATATGTAAGATAACCTATGAGGCACTTCCCATGTAAAATAACCTATGAGGCACTTCATATGTAAGATAACCTATGAGGCACTTCATATGTAAGATAACCTATGAGGCACGTCATATGTAATATAGCCTAAGAGGCACTTCATATGTAATATAACTTATGTGGCACTTCATATGTAAGATAACCTATGAGGCACTTCATATGTAAGATAACCTATGAGGCACTTCATATGTAAGATAACCTATGAGGCACTTCATTTGTAAGGTAACCTATGAGGCACTTCATATGTAAGATAATCTATGAGGCACTTCATATGTAATATAACCTAAGAGGCACTTCTTATGTAATATAACCTATGAGGCACTTCATTTGTAAGATAACCTATGAGGCACTTCATATGTAAGATAACCTATGAGGCACTTCATATACAACATAATCTATGAGGCACTTTATATGTAACATAACCTATGAGACACTTCATATGTAAGATAACCTATGAGGCACTTCATATGTAACATAACCTATGAGGCACTTCATATGTAAGATAACCTATGAGGCACTTCATTTGTAAGATAACCTATGAGGCACTTCATATGTAAGATAATCTATGAGGCACTTCATATGTAATATAACCTAAGAGGCACTTCTTATGTAATATAACCTATGAGGCACTTCATTTGTAAGATAACCTATGAGGCACTTCATTTGTAAGATAACCTATGAGGCACTTCATATGTAAGATAACCTATGAGGCACTGCATATGTAAGATAGCCTATGAGGCACTTCATATGTAAGATAACCTATGAGGCACTTCATATGTAACATAACCTATGAGGCACGTCATATGTCCAACACGTGTACGAGAGCGACGTGACAACTGCTCCTATTCTCCTAAACTATTTTCGCTCCAATTTCTCTCCAATTTGCACCTTTTTGTTTTATAACTTCATTTTCGGATTTTCTTTTCGGTGGATGGGCTTTTATCCTCGGTGAGATCGTTTCTTTTCTTTTTTTCTATTATATTTTCCCTCGTTCTGTCCCGACTTTTCACGCCCTTCGTTACTAATACAGCGGTCCCCATATAGTGGTTCCGCGATTTTTTTCTAGCTGCCTCGGGTCTCTCGGCCCTTGGTTTTTCTTTCATAATGACAAAGCGCCTATGCAGTGACCTTGACCCCCTCCCTCCCCGTGACCCACCTGCTACCATCATTGACCATTCTGCAACCCCAATCCCAAAAATCCTTATAATCCATGCCACCAACAAGCAGGAAAGCTTTAAAAAAGTTTCTCCTTTCCTCATCCATAAAGCCCTCTTTGGCCTTGTCGGTACCCTCCCCAAAGTCTCTACCCTTAGATCCGGTGATCTCCTGGTGCACTGCACCAGGGACACAAAGCCACCACCCTCCTTTCCACCAAAACCCTATCCAACTCTGGTATCGACATCACAGTCACCCCCATCGTTCCCTAAACTCCAGCAAAGGCGTCATACGCACCAGCGATCTTGCGTACATGACCGATGACGACCTCCAAGAAGAACTAGCTAACCAACATGTAACCGAAGCCCGTCGTCGTTCTAAAGAGAGACGGAGCCGAAACTCCCACCAACACCATATTTCTCACTTTCGCAACTCCAACTCTCCCCTCCCACATCATTGCCGGCTACCTGAGAATCCAGGTCGCCCCTTATATTCCTAACCCTTTACGTTGCTACAATTGTCAGAGGTATGGCCACGGAAAAACTCCTGCCACAGCCAAGTGCGCTGTGGTAACTGCAGAGCCCCGACCATGACAACACCTCCTGCACCAACCCCACTCTGCACAAATTGTGACGGTAAACACCAGCAAACCATCCCTCCTTCTCGAAAGACTGTCCCACCTGGCTTCAGGAAAAACAAATAACTAAACTTAAAACCCTTAACCCCAACATAACCTACCCTGAGGCCAGGAAACAATTCCTCGCTTCCCTTAACTCCAAGCCTTCCTACTCAAACGTAGTCTCCTCTAACTCTAATTCCGCCCCAAACACAACTAACACAACAAAAACTAACTCCCATGCCCAAACCGACCTCACCTGGCTCTTCTTACCTAGTCCTAAGCCCATCACCATTTCCAACAACCCAATCACACCCAATACCCACACCACCTCCACCACCACTTCTCTCCTCAACCCCCTTCCTACTCTAAAGCCCCTACCGCCCCTACACCAACTCCACTAATACCTTCATACATCAAGCTAAAACCAGCCAAGCAAACAACCAACAAACCAACAAATCAACCAGCAAACAACCAACCAAAAAACAACCAATCAACAAACAACCTATCAACAAACAACCAATCAACAAACAACCCACCTCCCAAACCCACACTGAAGAGAGTATGGATTGTTCGATTACACGAACACACCGATCATACTTCTCGTCCAATTTTCAAAACAATCGCTCCCAAAGAAACAAATCCAAAGAAAAAAACAAGCGAACTCAGACCCAGCAGATCTTCCTCCAGATAACCCCCGCCTCCTTTATGGCATACACCACAATCAATTACAATAACACCCACAACATCATACAATGGAACATTAGGAGCCTTAAGGCCAATTCTGAAGAAATCGACCTTCTGGCCTCCACCTTCAACCCGGTCGTCTTCTGCCTACAAGAAACTTTCTTGAAAACCACCGACCATTACTCCCTTAACAACTTTGCTTGCTATCACAAACATCAAGTGGATGCTGACAGGGCCTGTGGTGGCGTCTCCATTCTCGTTAGACACGATATCCCACACAGCCCTGTTCGTGGTGCACACCGACCTTCAGGCCATCTGTATTTCTATCTCCCTCCACAAAACTTTCACTCTCTGCAATATCTATCTCCTCCCAACACCAACATTCAACCAACCAGCCTTAACAACCTCATCTCTCAGCTTCCCACCCCTTCATCCTTCTTGGTGACTTCAACGCTCACAACCCTCTGTGGGGCTCTAATACCACCACCCCTAGAGGCAAGTTCATCAAAACGCTCTCCGTCAGCACAGCCTGTCCTTACTGAACACTAACTCCCGACCTACCTTCATCCTGCCACAGGCTCTCTCACCTGTATTGACCTGTCTATCTGTTCCCCTAACCTCCTCCCTGACTTTAGTTGGAGAGTCACTGCTGACCTCTGTGGTAGTGATCATTACCCTCTTCTTATACACTCCAATCTTCAAATCCCCACTGAGCACACCCCAACTGGAACCTCGACAAGGCTGACTGGTCCCTTTTGAAACCCTCTGTGACTCACACCTCTCCCCATCTTCTCGAGGATGAGGATCCCATGTCTAACTTCAGTAATATCCTTATCAACATCGCCACCTGCTCAATTCCCAAAACCTCCAAACCCCCAAATCATCCCCAACCCCTGGTTCTCAGATGACTGCAAAACCGCCATCAAGAACAGGAAAAGAGCCCTCAGGAACTTTAAAACTAACCCGACCACCCATAACCTTAACCTCTTTCGCATCAGCCGTGCCAAGGCCAGACGCACTATCAAGGACAGTAAAACCAACACTTGGAACAACTTTATCTCTTCTCTCACCACCAACACCCCCACTAAGAAGATTTGGAGAATGGTTAACAGCTTCCACGGCAGAGTAGGCAAATCTTCCATCTCCCATCTCTCTTGGAATGGAGACCTTCTCACCGCAAAAAGACATCGTTGACCACCTCGCCGCCTCTTTCAGCAACATCTCGGCCTCGACCAACTACTCCAATGCTTTCAAAATCAAAAAGCTTGCGATGAAGCCCGGAGAATCACTTTTCCTCTGACAACTCCGAAAGCCACAACACCCCTCTCACCCTTTCTGAATTAAACCAAGCCATCAGCGACGCTGGCTGCACCTCCAAGGGCCCAGATAACATCCCCTATCAGTTTCTGAAACACCTCCCCATCAAAGCCACCACTACCCTACTCACCATCTTCAACCACATTTGGTCCTCACACTCCTTTCCCCTATCTGGAGGACAGCTATTGTCATCCCCGTCCTTAAACCGGGAAGGATAGCACCGACCCCACCAGCTACCGACCCATCGCCCTTACTTGCTGTCTCTGTAAAATTATGGAAAAGATCATTAATCAGAGACTAAACTGGTTCCTCGAGACCAACAGAATCCTCTCTCTCACCAAAGCGGCTTCCGAAACGCCGCAATACCCTAGACCAGTTAATTACGCTCGACACCGCTATCCGGGAATCCTTTGCAAAAAGGAACACCTCATTGCCATATTTTTTGACCTCGAGAAAGCTTTCGACACTACTTGGAAATACGGCATTACCGGAAACTTCACACCATTGGCCTCAGAGGCCACCTCCCCATCTTTATTCAAAACTTCCTCTCACCCAGGCAGTTCCAAGTTCGTATTGGCCACACCCTCTCCAAGCCGTACCCCAAGAAGAGGGCGTCCCCAAGGCAGCATCCTCTCCCCACTCTCTTCAACCTGAGCATTAATGACATCGGGAATGACCTTGGCCCCAGCATCAAACGTACCCTCTACGTGGATGACTTCACCATCTTCTACTCCTCCCCTAGCTTTCCTATTGTTGAAAATAGGCTTCAAACCAGCCTCAATCAGCTGCAAGTCTGGAGCAACAATAACGGTTTTAGATTCTCCAAAGACAAGACAGTCTGCATGCACTTTTGTCATTTCAACAACCTCCACCCCAACCCGAACTTTGTGCTCAATGGGAATCGCATCCCTAAAGTTGAAAACACAAAGTTCCTTGGTCTAACTCTAGACCCCAATCTCATCTACAAGCCACACATCACCAACCTGAAACTAAAATGCAATAGCTCCCTCAACCTCCTCCGACTGCTCTCCAACACTACTTGGGGAGCGAACCGCTATGCTCTCCTCAAAATTTTCAGGCTCACCATTCGTGCCAAGCTTGACTATGGCAATATTGTTTACTGTGTCGCTCACAACTCATACCTCAACCACATTAACACCATCCAAAATGAAGCCCTCAGGCTTTGTCTAGAGCCTACAGGACCTCCCCAATCACTAGCCTTCATGTTGAAGCCAACGAACCCCCTTTCTACTTAGATGTAAAAAGCTTAGCCTCTCCTATGCTTTTAGAGTCCTCACCAACACTCAGAACCCTGTTTACAACCTCATTAGGTACCCCAATTTCTCCTCCCTCTTTGATAGGACTAAAACCCTATCGCCCCCTTCAGCTTACGCATTAAATCAGACCTCTTTCAACTTGGCATCAACCCCGCCACTCTCGGCACCTATTCCTGGCCCACTTTTCCGCCTTGGGCCACCCCCCTTCCTTCTGTCCACCTAGACCTCTCCACTTATAACAAAACTCAAACTCACCCTAATCTCTTCATCAATCTCCACAACCAAATCAAAGACCAACTCTCAAATTACACCTCTATTTATACTGATGGCTCCAAGGAAGGCAACAAGACAGCTGCTGCCATCATCCAAGACATCACCCTCAGTAGCAGACTTCCTGACCACTCATCCATCTTTTCAGCCGAGGCTAAGGCCATTCTCCTCGCCCTCAACTTTATTGAGTACTCTCCTCTTAGTCACTTTGCCATTTTCTCTGACTCAAAGGCTGTTCTTACTTCATTACTCAATCTTAAATGGGATAACCTCACCTGCCACCTCCTCCTCCGAAACTCTTTCTCCCACCCTCTGCAGGAAAAGTGTTCTTTTCTTCTGGATACCCAGCCATGTTGGCATCCCTGGCAATGACAGGGCTGATACAGCCGCTAAACTTGCCCTTAACCTCCTCCCTTCCCCTTTTCCCAAAACCCTCTCTGACATCAAACCGCTTATCGCTTCTCTTGTTCGTGACCGCTGGCAAACCTTATGGAACTTCCAAATTGATAACAAACTCCATGTTATCCAGCCCACAATCCCGATCAAATCCACCATCAACAACCTTTGTCGTATCGACAACGTTCATATTACCCGTCTTAGAATTGGTCACACCCACCTCACTCACTCCCACCTCCTTATTGGTTCCCCAACCCCTCTGTAACAATTGCCACTGCATCCTTACAATCCAACACGTTCTCCTTGCTTGCCCCCTGTACAACCTTCCCAGAGCTTCTCTCGCTCCCCACAACTCAATTGCTGAGTTCTTCCAAAAAAATCCTCCAGATAAAATAGTCTCCTTCCTTCAGCATGCATCCCTCTACAACCATATTTAATCCTCCTCTTCCACCTCCTCTCTACTCTGTTTTTAGTTTTACCCATGCACCTCCTCTCTCGATCACAGCTTTCTGGCTTTTGTTCTTGAATTTCTCTCATTCTTCCCCTGGTCTCTTTCCTTACTACCTCTAAAATGATCTGACCTCTCAGGCACAATTTGACCTTCGTTGTCGTGGTGCCGTTAAGACCTCATCAAACAAACAAACAAACATATGTAATATAACCTAAGAGGCACTTCATATGTAATATAACCTATGAGGCACTTCATATGTAACATAACCTATGAGGCACTTCATATGTAAGATAACCTATGAGGCACTTTATATGTAAGATAACCTATGAGGCACTTCAACATAACAAGGCACTAACCTATGAGGCACTTCATATGTAAGATAACCTATGAGGCACTCCATATGTAAGATAACCTATGAGGCACTTCATATGTAACATAATCTATGAGGCACTTCATATGTAACATAACCTATGAGGCTCTCCATATGTAACATAACCTATGAGGCACTTCATATACAACATAACCTATGAGGCACTTTATATGTAAGATAACCTATGAGGCACTTCATATACAACATAACCTATGAGGCACTTCCTATGTAAGATAACCTATGAGGCACTTCATATGTAAGATAACCTATGAGGCACTCCATATGTAAGATAACCTATGAGGCACTTCATATGTAACATAATCTATGAGGCACTTCATATGTAACATAACCTATGAGGCTCTCCATATGTAACATAACCTATGAGGCACTTCATATACAACATAACCTATGAGGCACTTCATATGTAACATAACCTATGAGGCACTTCATATGTAACATAACCTATGAGGCACTTTATATGTAACATAACCTATGAGGCACTTCATATGTAAGATAACCTATGAGGCACTTCTTATGTAAGATAACCTATGGGGCACTTCATATGTAACATAACCTATGAGGCACTTCATATGTAACATAACCTATGAGGCACTTCATATACAACATAACCTATGAGGCACTTTATATGTAACATAACCTATGAGGCACTTCATATGTAACATAACCTATGAGGCACTTTATATGTAACATAACCTATGAGGCACTCCATATGTAACATAACCTATGAGGCACTCCATATGTAACATAACCTATGAGGCACTTCATATATAACATAACCTATGAGGCACTTCATATGTAACATAATGTATGAGGCACTTCATATTTAAGATAACCCATGAGGCACTTCATATGTAAGATAACCTATGAGGCACTTTATATGTAGCATAACCTATGAGACACTTCATATGTAAGATAACCTATGAGGCACTTCCCATGTAAAATAACCTATGAGGCACTTCATATGTAAGATAACCTATGAGGCACTTCATATGTAAGATAACCTATGAGGCACGTCATATGTAATATAGCCTAAGAGGCACTTCATATGTAATATAACTTATGTGGCACTTCATATGTAAGATAACCTATGAGGCACTTCATATGTAAGATAACCTATGAGGCACTTCATATGTAAGATAACCTATGAGGCACTTCATTTGTAAGATAACCTATGAGGCACTTCATATGTAAGATAATCTATGAGGCACTTCATATGTAATATAACCTAAGAGGCACTTCTTATGTAATATAACCTATGAGGCACTTCATTTGTAAGATAACCTATGAGGCACTTCATATGTAAGATAACCTATGAGGCACTGCATATGTAAGATAGCCTATGAGGCTCTTCATATGTAAGATAACCTATGAGGCACTTCATATGTAACATAACCTATGAGGCACGTCATATGTAATATAACCTAAGAGGCACTTCATATGTAATATAACCTATGAGGCACTTCATATGTAACATAACCTATGAGGCACTTCATATGTAACATAACCTATGAGGCACTTTATATGTAAGATAACCTATGAGGCACTTCATATACAACATAACCTATGAGGCACTTCATATGTAAGATAACCTATGAGGCACTTCATATGTAAGATAACCTATGAGGCACTTCATATATAACATAATCTATGAGGCACTTCATATGTAACATAATGTATGAGGCACTTCATATGTAAGATAACCCATGAGGCACTTCATATGTAAGATAACCTATGAGGCACTTCATATGTAGCATAACCTATGAGACACTTCATATGTAAGATAACCTATGAGGCACTTCCCATGTAAAATAACCTATGAGGCACTTTATATGTAACATAACCTATGAGGCACTTCATATGTAACATAACCTATGAGGCACTTCATATGTAAGATAACCTATGGGGCACTTCATATGTAACATAACCTATGAGGCACTTCATATGTAACATAACCTATGAGGCACTTCATATACAACATAATCTATGAGGCACTTTATATGTTACATAACCTATGAGACACTTCATATGTAACATAACCTATGAGGCACTTCATATGTAACATAACCTATGAGACACTTCATATGTAACATAACCTATGAGGCACTCCATATCTAACATAACCTATGAGGCACTTTATATATAACATAAGCTATGAGGCACTTCATATGTAACATAATGTATGAGGCACTTCATATGTAAGATAACCCATGAGGCACTTCATATGTAAGATAACCTATGAGGCACTTCATATGTAGCATAACCTATGAGACACTTCATATGTAAGATAACCTATGGGGCACTTCCTATGTAAAATAACCTATGAGGCACTTCATATGTAAGATAACCTATGAGGCACTTCATATGTAAGATAACCTATGAGGCACGTCATATGTAATATAACCTAAGAGGCACTTTATGTGTAATATAACCTATGAGGCACTTCTTATGTAATATAACCTATGAGGCACTTCATTTGTAAGATAACCTATGAGGCACTTCATATGTAAGATAAGCTATGAGACACTGCATATGTAAGATAACCTATGAGGCACTTCATATGTAATATAACCTATGAGGCACTTCATATGTAACATAACCTATGAGGCACGTCATATGTAATATAACCTAAGAGGCACTTCATATGTAATATAACCTATGAGGCACTTCATATGTAAGATAACCTATGAGGCACTTTATATGTAAGATAACCTATGAGGCACTTTATATGTAAGATAACCTATGAGGCACTTCATATACAACATAACCTATGAGGCACTTTATATGTAAGATAACCTATGAGGCACTTTATATGTAAGATAACCTATGAGGCACTCCATATGTAAGATAACCTATGAGGCACTTTATATGTAACATAACCTATGAGGCACTTCATATACAACATAACCTATGAGGCACTTTATATGTAACATAACCTATGAGGCACTTCATATGTAACATAACCTATGAGGCACTTCATATACAACATAACCTATGAGGCACTTCATATGTAAGATAACCTATAAGGCACTTCATATGTAAGATAACCTATGAGGCACTCCATATGTAAGATAACCTATGAGGCACTTAATATGTAACATAATCTATGAGGCACTTCATATGTAACAACCTATGAGGCTCTTCATATGTAACATAACCTATGAGGCACTTCATATGTAACATAACCTATGAGGCACTTCATATACAACATAACCTATGAGGCACTTCATATGTAACATAACCTATGAGGCACTTCATATGTAAG
Organism: Chiridota heheva; assembly: GCA_020152595.1. NCBI lineage: Eukaryota > Metazoa > Echinodermata > Holothuroidea > Apodida > Chiridotidae > Chiridota > Chiridota heheva. The sequence continues at coordinate 66,522 of JAIGNY010000293.1, read as the reverse complement.
ATAACCTATGAGGCACTTTATATGTAAGATAACCTATGAGGCACTTCATATGTAACATAACCTATGAGGCACTTCATATGTAAGATAACTTATGGGGCACTTCATATGTAACATAACCTATGAGGCACTTCATATGTAACATAAGCTATGAGGCACTTCATATACAACATAACCTATGAGGCACTTTATATGTAACATAACCTATGAGGCACTTCATATGTAAGATAACCTATGAGGCACTTTATATGTAAGATAACCTATGAGGCACTTCATATGTAAGATAGCCTATGAGGCACTTCATATGTAACATAACCTATGGGGCACTCCATATGTAACATAACCTATGAGGCACTTCATATGTAACATAACCTATGAGGCACTTCATAAATAAGATAACCTATGAGGCACTTTATATGTAACATAACCTATGAGGCACTTCATATACAACATAACCTATGAGGCACTTTATATGTAACATAACCTATGAGGCACTTCATATGTAACATAACCTATGAGGCACTTCATATGTAAGATAACCTATGAGGCACTTCTTATGTAAGATAACCTATGGGGCACTTCATATACAACATAACCTATGAGGCACTTTATATGTAACATAACCTATGAGGCACTTCATATGTAACATAACCTATGAGGCACTTCATATGTAACATAACCTATGAGGCCCTCATATGTAACATAACCTATGAGGCACTTCATATACAACATAACCTATGAGGCACTTTATATGTAACATAACCTATGAGGCACTTCATATGTAACATAACCTATGAGGCACTTCATAAATAACATAAGCTATGAGGCACTTTATAGGTAACATAATGTATGAGGCACTTCATATGTAAGATAACCCATGAGGCACTTCACCTTTTTAAATCCGTAATTATATCTCAGCTCCTTTATGCCGTACCAGTTTGGTATCATCTCTTACTAGAAAAAGACAAAGACAGAAATAAGAAATTTTTAAGATATACGTCAAAGATTTTTAACTTGGACTATTTTACCCTTATTTGTATTCTCAATGACAGAGCCAAATCAGATTTTAGTGCAATAGCAAGAAAAATAAATTCAACTGAAAGTCATCCATTACATAATGTTTTACAAAGCCTTCTTGCCAAAACCAATAGAAATGTTCGCAATCCAAACATAGTGCCAAAATTCAGAATACAACTGTACAAACATTCTTTTATCTACCAGGCGGCTCTTTATATACAAAATGGACAGCTACGGTCACTTCTTTAATTCTTTTTTTTAATCCTTTAACTTATTTACCAGGTTATGTCTTATATATATATATTATATTATATTTATTTTTTGTATCTATAGATTTATCATTTATATCATAACTATATGTTTTATGTAATCTTATTTTCTTATTTTCTTTATTATATGTATGTTATTAAATGTTAATCCTTTTTACAAATGTACATTTGTACTGGAAGCAATAAATTGAAATTGAAATATGTAAGATAACCAATGAGGCACTTCATATGTAGCATAACCTATGAGACACTTCATATGTAAGATAACCTATGAGGCACTTCCTATGTAAAATAACCTATGAGGCACTTCATATATAACATAACCTATGAGGCACTTTATATGTAACATAACCTATGAGGCACTTCATATACAACATAACCTATGAGGCACTTTATATGTAAGATAACCTATGAGGCACTTCATATGTAAGATAACCTATGAGGCACTTCATATGTAAGATAACCTATGAGGCACTTCTTATGTAACATAACCTATGGGGCACTTCATATGTAACATAACCTATGAGGCACTTCATATGTAAGATAACCTATGAGGCACTTCATATACAACATAACCTATGAGGCACTTCATATGTAACATAACCTATGAGGCTCTTCATATGTAACATAACCTATGAGACACTTCATATGTAACATAACCTATTAGGCACTTTATATGTAAATTAGGGAAGAATCAACACAGTCAAATAGTAGAGAACTTATATTGATTTATATCTCCATATTGATAGTTGGGAGTGTAGAATATAAACAAGGTAATTAATTTATTCATATTGATTGATTGGATAATAACTATTTTGATTGATTTCTATTCATATTGATCAATGGGGAGTGAAGAATAAACGTGTTGATTGATAATTTCTTATTGATTGATTGGAATTGCAGAGAATGAATATTTTCCTTGATATAGTAATATTGATTAATGGACAGTGTGGAAAATAAACATATTGATCGATATATTCATATTGATTGTATGGGAGTATGGAGAATGAACATATTGATATTTTTCAAAATTAGATGCGGGACCCAGAATAATGAACTGCCCTGTTGATGTCAATGTGGTGGCTGCACAAGGTGACGAAACCATGGTTGTCACTTGGATTGAGCCATCTGCAACCACATCTAACAATATACCACCCATAGATGGAGCCAGTCACACATCTGGACAAAGCTTTCCAGTACCATCAATGACAGCAGTTCAATATATTTACATTGATCCCACCACCTTTGCCATAACTACATGTGACTTCATTGTTAGTGTTTGTGAGTATGGCTTTGGATCTCTATTTTGCTAGAATTATTGTGGGTTCTCAATGCCTTATTATGCAAATTATTATGCAAATTTGTAATGTACGATCTGCCAGGCTTGCCCACCCTCTTTTTTAAATCAGTCATAATTATTTAAATGGGAGCAGCATTTTCTCACAAGTATAATTATAATCCAAATATACCCCTATGTGAAGTCTAGCTTGAGTGGGTACTGTGATCATTTTCAATAAATGAAATTTAGGAAAGATATATAAAAATTACAATACAAATGTCAAGATGCTATACAATGAATATGGTATCATGTAATTGTGATATGTTTGACATATTAAAATATTATAATATCAAAAATATCAATTAGTAAATGAAGAACGTTCCCTGTGTGATACAATAAAGTACAACCTCTGGATCTTGTTGAAAGAAATTCTTTCAAATTTTTTTGATGGTAAAGTACCATTACTAGTACTATCATGACAGTTCAAGTGGTTCTAAGACATACAAATTCAAGACAATATTTCAATAAAAAACACATAAATGTTTAATGGGTGTGAGGGCTGCAATATTGCTTCTATGTAGTCTGGTACAGTTGTTTTGATCCCATTGTGAAAGCGCTTTCTTCTGTACTATCTGATTAATGGCAAAACTTTTGAATACTAAATTTGTTTTATTTCTCATTAAGAATTTTTGGCCCTTAGACCGCTCCAACCCGACACCCCGATTTTCTCAAAACCAGGGGTAATCCACACCATTTAACCCGAGAGACTCTTCACACTTCATTGACTAGCATCCAACTATTGTTACACCATACACAACACAGGGGTAATCGATACCTTCTTATCTGATAACATCTTCATAGTCTATTCACAGTTCACTTGTTAGCAACCATAGGTCAATAGGTCATTCATCTTATGTAGCTTGCTACATAACTGCTGTTCAGTGATACGAATCAGATTAGTCCTTGGCAGAGCCTAAATAAAAATATACATTATATGCTTGGGAGGACTTTGTGTAAAACCCATGAATGATTGATGGACCATTCTTCATAAGGATGGTTTTTTCATCATGTTTGTTCCAATTAAAAGTCCTCTTTCGTATAAGATGACTTAACGTGTTCAATATGATATAATTTTAAAGATTTTATTATACAAAGCAACATACATGTAGCACAGTATGCTGTTAAGTGTAATATATGAACCTACCCTTTGTGTCTCAATACAGTGCAAGCAGTGGATCCTATTGTATTGTTCTGCCCATCTGACATTGAATTCCTCACTTCAGCCAACGCATCCCAGGTACCCATTTCCTGGGAACAGCCATTTGCTTTAACCGTTGGCAATAATGTTCCAACAACAACATCTAATTTTGAACCTGATGATTTTTTTGGTGTTGGACCAACTGAAGTACGATACACATTTACTGATCCACTCAATCCATCAGCTCTAGCAACTTGCGTATTTACGGTTATAGTTAGTAAGTATGTCAGTAGCATTCGATCCAGGGTTACAGATATTTACGGTTATAGTTAGTAAGTATGTCAGTAGCATTCGATCCAGGGTTACAGATATTTACGGTTATAGTTAGTAAGTATGTCAGTAGCATTCGATCCAGGGTTACAGATATTTACGGTTATAGTTAGTAAGTATGTCAGTAGCATTCGATCCAGGGTTACAGATATTTACAGTTATAGTTAGTAAGTATGTCAGTAGCATTCGATCCAGGGTTACAGATATTTACGGTTATAGTTAGTAAGTATGTCAGTAGCATTCGATCCAGGGTTACAGGTATTTACGGTTATAGTTAGTAAGTATGTCAGTAGTATTTGATCCAGGGTTACTGATATTTACGGTTATAGTTAGTATGTCAGTAGCATTCCATCCAGGGTTACTGATATTTATGGTTATAGTTAGTAAGTATGTCAGTAGCATTCAATCCAGGGTTACTGATATTTACGGTGATAGTTAGTAAGTATGTCAGTAGCATTCAATCCAGGGTTACTAATATTTACAGTTATAGTTAGTAAGTATGTCAGTAGCATTCCATCCAGGGTTACTGATATTTATGGTTATAGTTAGTAAGTACTGTATGTCAGTAGCATTCAATCCAGGGTTACTGATATTTACGGTTATAGTTAGTAAGTATGTCAGTAGCGTTCAATCCAGGGTTACTGATATTAATGGTTATAGTTAGTAAGTATGTCATTAGCATTCAATCCAGGGTTACTGATATTTACGGTTATAGTAAGTATGTCAGTAGCATTCAATCAAGGGTTACTGATATTTACGGTTATAGTTAGTAAGTATGTCAGTAGCATTCAATCCAGGGTTACTGATATTTACGGTTATAGTAAGTATGTCAGTAGCATTCAATCAAGGGTTACTGATATTTACGGTTATAGTTAGTAAGTATGTCAGTAGCATTCAATCCAGGGTTACTGATATTTACGGTTATACTTAGTAAGTATGACAGTAGTATTCAATCCAGGGTTACTGATATTTACAGTTATAGTTAGTAAGTATGTCAGTAGCATTCAATCCAGGGTTACTGATATTTACGGTTATAGTTAGTAAGTATGTCAGTAGCATTCAATCCTGGGTTACTGGGATATTTACAGTTATAGTTAGTAAGTATGTCAGTAGCATTCAATCCAGGGTTACTGATATTTACGGTTATAGTTAGTAAGTATGTCAGTAGCATTCCATCCATGGTTACTGATATTTACGGTTATAGTTAGAATGTCAGTAGCATTCAATCCTGGGTTACTGATATTTACGGTTATAGTTAGTAAGTATGTCAGTAGCATTCCATCCAGGGTTACTGATGGGGGAGATAGGCTGATTGCATCAGAGTTTGATGGGGGCATGTTAATAAGACTGAAAAACAAAAGGAGAAACTAAATGTACTGAATGACAATTTAAAGGTATATTCGCATGGAATTTCAGTTTGTTGTATCTGATAGCGAACATTTTAAGAAACAGATTGGTAAAAAAGCCATGTTGATATCTCATTCCTAAAAGAAGTGATTGAAATTTAAAGATTTTTCTTGCCTGCATAAAAATTACTTTTGTAATGAGTTTAAGTAATCATTATGATGTCATCACAGCAGTTCCTGTACTAAACTTATATGTATTTCTTTGAACATTAATTACCAATTTTTCATAATTCAAATATAAGTTACAAGAACAGATTGGAAAACATTGCAAATTTTATTTTACACTATTCTTAATAATTTTTCAGGAAAAAATTAATGTTTCCAATAATCATTTAGAAAATATGAAATTAATTTTCAAAGAAATACATAAAGAATAGTACAGGAAGTGCTGCGATGACATTATAATGATGACTTGGACTCAGACCAATCCTTCTCTCTACTTTGTTTTTTTTCACCCATGCACTTCCTCTCTCGATCCCAGCTTTCTGGCTTTTAAATCTCTTGTTTCTCTCAATATCCCCCTGGTTTCTTTCCTTCCTATCTCTGGAATGATCTAACTAACCTCTCAGGCCCAATTTGACCCTTGCTGTCGTGGTGCCATTAAGCCCTCATCAAACAAACAAACAAACAAATAAGAAAAATCTTTAAAATTCAATAACTTCTTGTAGGAATAAGATAAACTTGGTTTTTTCACCAATCTTTTTCTTTTATTGTCCTCTATCACATAATATTCCTTTAATGAGTCTCAAAATGGCCTATACCCATGGGGTCTGTCTGAGCTCTTGGTGCTCAGAGGCTATCAATCAATCAATCAATTAATCAATCGATCAATAATTTGTAATTCGTACTTAAGTTCAGCAAAAACATTGAAAGAAATGGCCGATAACAAAAAGCCACATACATGCATGTCTATATGAGTATTGGCAATCTCTAACACGAACTAGTGAATTTTCATTTTTTCCATCTGGTGATTGTCTAATTAAAATCAATCTTGTTGTGGGGAATTTTACAAGTTAGGTATTATCACAGGTATTTATCTGCTATTCATGCTGCTCAACAATTCATGGTGCCCCTAACCCAACACCATTTTCTGTAATACTCCTTTTATTCGCTGGCCAACTGCAGCCCAATCCAAGGCATAATTTTTACATAACTTTTTTTGTTTTTGTAGTGTTTATAACAATATCTTCAGACATTCCAGTAAGTTTTATAATTGATCACTTATTAGCTCAAAATACCCCAAATGGTCAGATCCTTTCCAGATATAATGTTGACCAAACCAATGTATAATTTTGAAAATTCAATTCCATCTCTTTCTCCACATAAATACAACCCAAATTGATAACAAACTCCATGTCATCCAGCCCACAATTCCGATCAAATCCACCATCAGCAAGCTCTCATGTATCGACAACGTTCATATTACCCGTCTTAGAATTGGTCACACCCACCTCACTCACTCCTACCTCCTTATTGGCTCCCCCAACCCCTCTGCAACAATTGCCATTGCACCCTCACAATCCATCACATTCTCCTTGCTTGCCCCCTGTACAACCTTCCCAGAGCTTCCCTTGCTCCCCACAACTCAATTGCTGAGTTCTTCCAGAAAAATCCTCCGGATAAATTTATCTTCTTCCTTCATCATGCCTTCCTCTACAACGATAATTAATTCTCCTCTTCCACCCCCTCTCTACTTTGTTTTTGTTTCACCCATGCACCTCTTCTCTCGATCACAGCTTTCTGACTTTTTGTTCTTGAATTTCTCTCATTCTCCCCCTGTTTCCTTTCCTTCCTACCTCTAGAATAATCTGACCTCTCAGGCACAATTTGACCTTCGTTGTTGTGGTGCCGTTAAGCCCTCATCAAACAAACAAACCAGGTCATACAATTAGAATTACAAAATGACCTGTTCTGAAGTGTGACAGTTGGTAAATATGCAATGGGATGCTATATTGGGCCATTGGTTTTTGCCTCCATGCATGACCCCACTTTAGCTGTCCAGTCTCTCACTTATGTACAAATATCCACCAGCAATATATTCTTGCATTCATCATGATTTTATTCCAACAATTAAAAGGCAATTTTTAAATCATAATGAAGGTAAATGTTTAATCTTGCAAAAAACTTATTTCATATCTCTTTCATCTTCAGATGTTGGTGATCCACCAAACATCCTCAACTGCCCATCAAACATCTTACAAACGGGCAGGTTTGGTGACATAACAATCCAAGTGTTTTGGGTAGCACCAAGTGCTATAGCCTTTTCTGGAGGTACAGCAAATGTACAAAGCACCCACAACCCAGGAAATGCTTTCTTTGTACCTTCTCTTAATGAAGTGGTTTACACCTTCACAGATCCACAGGCAGCTTCCTTGACTTCTGTGTGTCGGTTCGTGGTTAACATTGGTGAGTTGGGAATTGCTGCTATATCAATATTACTCATATTTATGGGTTTGTTAGTAACTCGGCAAATATTGAATTTAAGGGACTTAATGGCTTCAGGAACCTGGTGCTGCAGGAATTCTTCACTAGTTCTCACATAAATGGTCTTCACATGATGATCTAGCTGCCGCATTGAAAAGTTGCCCAAATTGGGGGTATACCTGTCTAATGATGCATGCAACATCTCACCTCCACTAATTGGAAAAACCCACAAAAGTAATATTGACTATAAGCATAGCAGGATAATTTCCAGACACGATTGCATGCCTAACAATCAATCATGTTAGTTTAATTACTTATGTGTGAATTGCATCGCAGAGCTTGGAAACTGTATTCTATAATTTAATGTGCGAGTAAGCAAGCAAAGCAAATCGGAAGCCAGGGTTAGTGACTTGATCACCCGACCAGTTTTCTGTTAATGATCGGGTGTTTAGGACACAATTTTGATGCGCCTTCTTGATTGTAAATAACACATAGTTTGACAACAAACACTCAGAAAAAGTTGTATTCTTTTTTGATATATTCATGTGCCTCAATCACACCAAGTTAAATATCCTCATGTCAACTTCAGATTGAAAAATATATACACAAGGTTCAAAAGAAGAAATAAACAAAGTTTGAAAAACTGAACATCGATGGACCCGCCAACTTAAATGCTAACCAATCATAGCATTCCATAATGTGTATGCATGACATTGTAACTATCTAGGTGTACTCAGAAAAAAGCTGTAACCTTTACACATACAGAATAACTTTCAACCAATAAGAAATTGAAGGATTAGTTCAGTGGTCAAGCATGTCCATCTTATATGAAAGAGGACTTTAAAAGAAACAAAATGGTGAAGAAACCATTCAAAAATCTTATTCCGTTAAGGAGATATTCAAGTTTAAAGTTTGGTATCATTTCTGTAGAAACGACTGAAATTAGACTAGTTGTGATGTCATAGCCTCAGATTCATGAAAGTCTTTATGTATTTTAATGAAAGTTTATTTAATTTTTTCACTATTTAAATTATTTTCCCTCAAAGTTTCTTCAGGTGGTATATTATAAATACCCTTCCTAGATTCAGTTTTACTACTTTTTTGACATATCCCATGGTTTTTAAGCCACAAAATCAAAGGACAAAATATGATAGAATACATAAAGACTTTGAGGAATCTGAGGTTATGACATCACAACTAGTCTGATTTCAGTCGTTTCTACACATATGATACCAAACTTTAAACTTAAATATCTTAATTTTTGAATGGTTTCTTCACCATTTTGTTCCTTTGGACGTCCTCTTTCATATAAGATGGACATGCTTGACCACTGAACTAATCCTTTAAGTTTAAATTATTGGTGTTTGTTCTTGGTATGGAAATAAAGCAGACAAGCTTTTCTTCCATTAAGAATTATGTCTGTGACAAGACTTTAGTTATATACTTGAGTGTGAGAACGTAACTTGGTAACCACTCCCCTTAACCCCGGAATTAATATAAAAAAGGCACTGCATCCTTTGATGTGTAGGTGAAGGAAACTTATCCTTAAACCAAGGAAAATATAACGTCATACTCATTTTACAATTATACAACAATATTATGATATAGGTGGGTCATTCGATGAAGTAGTAACTAGCAACAGTGCTGGGTACTTATCTGCCAAATGAGATATCATCTGTTTTACCTCATATGCGATATCATACCCTGAACGCTCATCATTCCTGTTGACGGTTTTTTTTTTCCCTCCTTGTCATATTCACTTGTGCATGAAAAATAGAACTCAAGTTTTCAATTGCAAACAAAAATCAGTATTACAAAAAATATCAATATTTACATTTTATATCAGAATTGTCACTTGTTAAACTCATTTTGTTCTGTTTAGTGGAAATGGCTGGCCCTGGGGAAAGAACAGAAAATCGCCTAGGCCTGTAATGAATTTCCATGACTTGTTGCACACTTATTTGAATAATTCCATTAAGATAGGGATGTAAAACATGATGAACTTCCAAAACTATTAAAAACTGGTCTTCCAACCCCTTCTCATGAAACCACAACTTAAAATGCACACCCCTCAAATCCACTTAAGTTTTAGTTGCAAATCATCTGCATGTGAATAGGCCTCAATCAGCACAATCTCATCCTCACTTTGCTTGAGTGCACTTTGACACAAAAGCTCCATGTATGCAGTAGGATAAGTTGGGGTAAAAAGCAATAGCATGATAAGTTGGTAATGTTTCTGGATGTAAAAGAGTGCAGCTATAATTCAGGTGTCGCGTCATAATGAGATATAATAGCCTGATTGGCAGATTTCATGCACTGACCAAGATTCTTTGGTTCTAGGACTGAGTCCCCCATATGCATGGTTTATCATAGAGATCTGACATTCAGCTCAGAGGGTGGTCATCTGCATATCATCTCCTCATTCAACTTTTTGGAAATTTAAACCAGGGTTGAATGGTATTAAAAATGATAGACAAGTGCCCCTAAATGTTGCAGTGTAGACGCTAAAGGGTCAATTCCGGAGAACTGGGCCAGGAAGTGCAATAATCACGGGTGCAAGGATGGTAATAATCACGGGCATTAGTAAAGGCACTGCTTAAAAATTTGGCCTGCAATTTTGAAGCAACAAATTAACCACATCATTTCACAAGATTAACTTTGCATCATAACATAGAGGTATAAATAGGTCTAAGCTCAATAGTTAATTTCACCTTTCCCCAACAGCAAAGACAAACAGTGCCAGCATTGATTACAGTTACTACTTATATTACAACAGATTGCCATTATATTCAGATGTGTGTCACTAAAAATACCATGTAACACCAGTGGGAGTAGTTGTTATCTTGAAGAAGCATAGATAAGGTGAAACTGTATACAGTTTTGTGGTTTAGGAAACAAAAAAATATATAACTTTTACTCTGACCGGCCTTGCTCCATTTGAGAGCCGGTCGAGATGTTCCTAGTTTTAAGCAGAGCCATATCTAATGGGTGCAAGGATGGCATCAAATGGTGCACATATCATGTAAAAGGGGATATTGTTCTGTTGTATTGGTTCCTTTGCATAATTTAATGAGAACACAATTCTTCACTTTCAAAAGTTGTGAATAATATTCTCCTCTTCTTTGGAATAAAGTGGTATGTTTGTTTGTTATACTTATAGCTGAACCTGAAGCCCCTGAGGTCATCGGTTGTCCTGATGACATCACTAGAGTAGCTCCGGCAGGAAGCACATCTGTGGCAGTTTCCTGGGTTGAACCCCTTGCAGTGACAGTAGGGGGACAAACAGTGACTGGTTTGACCAGTAATTTCCCTGGAGATTCGTATGCGGTACCATCTTCTACAATGGTCTTTTACTTTTTTGCTGATGAGGAACTTGCAACTTCTGCAATTTGTACCTTTGAAATAACCATCTGTAAGTTTCTGTAATCCATTCTCTTCTATTTGATACTTTGCCACACCAAATATGCTATTATATTATTATTCCATTCTACCTCCCTTCTACCTCCCTGGTCTTATGCAGCCTATATATTAGGATGAAGGGAAATTGTCGTGGAATTAAATTGATAGACAAACGAACATGATAATTCGTTTGTCTATTTTTCCAACAATCACATATTTTTGTGGCGGTCAATAAAAAACAAATAGGTAGCATTCTAAAATAGTTATTTCTAAATGGGTTATATGAATCCCCAGTGCAAGGTACCCCAATCTAACTCCAAATGTTGATCCTAGGCACATGATCTCCTAGTTGGGAACATTTTGAGAAACTTTCTTAAAGATTGATTTTTAGCTTAATGAAATTAAGGTTATAAAATAGGAACTTTCTGAATAACGTTCGTCTCCCATTTTTGAAAATGTATCTAGTCAGAGGTTTTTGACCAAAGACTTCTGAAATTTGGCAGACTTGAAGAACATAAAAATCTCCACATGGGGTGTATTCAGTTTTGTTTCGTTTACTGTTTGCATACCTGAAATAGAGCAAATTTCATTTTCATTAAAATCTGCAGTAAAATCTGGAAAATATGTGCTGATGTGTAAATAATTGCCTACAGCTGACTACTCACACTAGGGAAATGATAAGACACCAAGGAGTTACCATAACAATTATTGCTGGAGTGGCCTGAAGTGTACTTCCTTGGAATCCATGGGGAAAGTCCCCTGGAGTTCTATGGATTTTTCCCTCTCTTAAGGAAAGTAAACTGCTTTCAGGCAACAAAAATAAGAAAATTGTCAGTTAAATAGTAAGACAAGTATTGTCAGTATGAAAGATTTCAATATTGTTTTCTCTGAAAAAAGTGTTGCGATGGGGATGAAGTACGCTTCCTGCGAATTCAGGGGACAATCCCCAAATTCCACAGGTTTCTTCTTTTCTGGAGGGAATTTATTATTTTTTAATTCTCCTCTTCCACCCCCTCTACTTTGTTTTGTTTTACCTATGCACCTCCTCTCTCGATCACAGCTTTCTGGCTTTTGTTCTTGAATTTCTCTCATTCTCCCCTTGGTTTCTTTCCTTCCTACCTCTAAAATGATCTGATCTCTCAGGCACAATTTGACCCTCGTTGTCGTGGTGCCGTTGAGACCTCATCAAACAAGGAAACAAATTATTTTTTTTTGCTAACAAATGTTTAGACAGAGTCAAAATGAATCTCCAAACAGCTTTGGTTTTTGACATCAGCTGCCTCCAGCTGAATTTACACATCTTAATGGAAAATAACTTGTGTCTTTTGGATTGGAGGTATGGCCTCATAAAACAGACATGTGTAAAAGCTTGTTTAGTGTCACCAAAGATGTGTTCGTACATCCTTGGTTTCACATCATATTATTGGCGCATTTGCAGACAAAGTAATTGAAAGAAAGGATGTACAGTGATAGAGTATAATCAATGGGAATATTGCAAAGAATAAATTGCTTATAAAATGGAAGACCATAAATATATATTTTTCTATGCAAAACTTGACTTGAAATGGCAACTCCCCATTTCATCTTCCTGTGATATCATCTTTACTGCTCTTTTGAACATTTTTGTGATAAAGTTGAGCTTCAGCATCATTGATGTTCTGGTTGTCTTTAATTTTCCTTTCATTTACTGACTTTTCAAAGATAGACACTAAGATATTGAAATTTACATGAGTATGTTTTAATAATAGAATAAGTAAATATATCTCATAAAGTTCCATCGTTCTCAACCCTGTGTCTTCAAGGGTTAGGTCAGTTTAAAGGAGAGCTTTGTCAGCTGTAGGGTTGCCTTAGACATAGCAATACTTTGAATTTCAGTCACTTGATTTTTTAGATCAAATTGACGGACCAAATAGTGAGATCTGGATGTGCCGGCTTGGATAATTTGATTTATGCTCAGGGCCAAGTTTTTCTCTACAGACATTGCATTTTGTTGCAAATTTCTGATTAAATGCTGCATCCATTACATAGTATGTACATGACATTGTTTCTTCTGCTTCTTTTCTTGTTGTACAGTCGCACCAATTCCTCCTCAGATTTTTAACTGTCCAACACAAGTAATAAGAATTACTGCAGACTTTCTGCAGACTGGAGTGCCCGGTGTTTGGGTGGAGCCAACAGCAGTGGGCAATGATGGAGCTTTGACCTCAAGAACTGTCAGCCATCAACTGGGAACAAACTTTCCTGTTCCGTCTGTCACGACCATTACATACAGCTTTACTGATGTAGTGACAGGAGCTTTCTCAACTTGTGCATTTACATTAATAATTGGTAGGTTGGTTGTTTATTTTGGTTGTTGAAAATATGATAGAACTTGTACATTTTAATCAGAATCTTCATTAAAAGTGTATGGTGACGTAGATGTAACTTAGCTGAATTGTCTATGTAGAACTTGAGAAATTTATTTAAATTTATCATTAAGAATTTTTGGCCCCTAGACCCCTGCAACCCGACACCCCCAATTTTCTCAAAATCAGGGGTTGTCCACACCATTCAACCCGAGAGACTCTTCACAATTCATTGACTAGCAACCAGTTATTGTTACACCATACACAACAAGGGTAATCTATACCTTCTTAACTGACAGCATCCTAATAGTCTATTTACTCTTCACTTGTTAGCGACCAGCTACTTTTACACTGTACACAATAGGTCATTCAGCTTATGTAGCTTGTTACATAACTGCTATTCAGTGATATGAATCAGATTAGTCCTTGGCAGAGCCTTAATAAAAAATATACACATCACTGCTGGCTACCTGAGAATTCCAGTCATCCCTTATATTCCTAATCCCCTCCATGTCATAAGTGCCAGAGGTATGGTCATGGTAAAAACTCCTGTCGCAGCCAAGCACGCTGGGGTAACTGTGGAGCCCTGGACCATGACAGCACCTCCTGCACTAGCATCCCACTCTGCACTAATTGCGATGGTACTCACCCAGCCAACCATTCCTCCTTCTCAAAAGATTTCCACACCTGGCTTCAGGAAAAGCAAATACCCAAACTGAAAACCCTTAATCCCAGCATGACTTACTCAGAGGCCAGGAAACAATTTCTCACTTCCCTCCACACTAAGCCTTCCTACTCGAGCGCAGTCTTCTCTAACACCAATACACCCCCCCCCCCAACACAACCAAACTGACTCACATACCCAAACCGACCTCTCCTGGCTCTTCTTACCCAGTCCTAAGCCCATCACCATTGCCAACAACCCAACCAAACCCATTAACCAAACCACCTCCACCACTTCTCTCCCCAGCATTCCTTCCTCCTCTAAGAAACATCAAACCAGCAAACAACCAATCAACAAACAGTCCACCATCCACACCCACTCATATGACACAGTAGAGAACATAGATTGTTCGATTACCGAACACATCGAACATACTTCTTGTCCAACTTTTAAAAACAATCGCTCCTAAAGAAATGGACAGATCCAAAGACAAATAAGCCAACTCAGACCCAACAGCTCTTCCTCCAGATAACCCCCTGCCTCCTTATGGCTTGCAACACAAACAAAAACAATAACACTCACAACATTATACAATGGAACATCAGGAGCCTTAAGGCCAATTCTGAAGAAATTGACCTACTGGCCACCACCTTCAAGCCGGTCGTATGCTGCCTACAAGAAACCTTCTCGAAAACCACTGACCATTGTTCCCTCAATAACTTCGTGGTGGATGCCGATGGCCTGTGGAGGCGTCTCCATTCTCGTTAGACACGATATTCCACACAGCCCTGTTCATGTGAACACATACCTTCAGGCCATCTGTATGTCTATCTCCCTCCACAAAACCTTCACTCTTTGCAATATCTATCTCCCCCCCCCCTTTCCCCCTCACCCCAATGCCAACATTCAGCCAACCAGCCTTAACAACCTCATCTCTCAGCTCCCCTCCCCCTTCATTCTTCTTGGTAACTTTAACGCCTACAACCCCCTGTGCAGCTCTAATACCACCACCCCCAGAGGCAAGCTCGTCAAAAACTTTCTTCGACAGCACAGCCTCTCCTTGCTCAACACTAACTCCCCGACCTACCTTCACCCTGCCACAGGCTCCCTCAGCTGTATTGACCTGTTTATCTGTTCCCCCAACCTCCTTCTTGAATTTAGCTGGAAGGTCATTGCTGATCTCTGTGGTAGTGACCATTACCCTCTTCTTATACACTCCAATCCTCAAACCCCCACTAACCACCCCTCCCCCCAATTGGAACCTCAAGAAGGCCGACTGGCCCCTTTTCGAAACCCTCTGTGACTCACACCTCTCCCCCATCTCCTCAAGAGTAAGGATCCCATTTCAAATTTCAGTAACATCCTTATCAACATCGCCACCTGCTCTATTCCCCAAACCTTCTAAGCACCCCTTCCTCATTCCCTGGTTCTCTGATGACTGCAAAACCACCATCAAGAACATGAAAAGTGCCATCAGGAACTTCAAAACTAAGCCAACCACCCACAACCTCAACCTCTTTCACATCAGCCGTGCCAAGGCCAGGCACAATATCAAGGACAGTAAAACCAACACTTGGAACAACTTCATCTCTTCCCTCACCACCAGCACCCCTACTAAGAAGATTTGGTTCACAGCTTCCAGGGCAGGGTTAGCAAGTCTCCCATCTCCCATCTCTCCTGGAATGGTAACCTTCTCACCGCGAAAAAGGACATTGTTAACCATCTCGCTGCCTTTTTTTTAGCAACATCTTGTCCTTGGCCAACTACCCCAATGCTTTCAAAACCAAAAAAGCTTGTAATGAAGCCCAGAGTATCACTTTTCCCTCCGATAACACTGACGAGCTATTATCTCCTTCCTTCATCATGCTTCCCTCTACAACCATATTTAATTCTCCTCTTCCACCCCCTCTCTCTACTTTGTTTTTGTTTCACCCATGCACCTCTTCTCTCGATCACAGCTTTCTGACTTTTTGTTCTTGAATTTCTCTCATTCTCCCCCTGTTTCTTTCCTTCCTACCTCTAGAATGATCTGACCTCTCAGGCACAACTTGACCCTCGTTGTCGTGGTGCCGTTATGCCCTCATGAAACAAACAAACAAACACCCATCTCACCCTTTCTGAATTAAACCAAGCCATCCACGATGCTGGCTGCACCTCCAAGGGCCAAGATAGCATCCCCTACCAGTTCCTAAACACCTTCCCAACAAGGCCACCACTACCCTACTCACCATCCTCAACCGCATTTGGTCCTCACACTCCTTTCCCTCTATCTGGAGGACAGCTATTGTCACCCCCATCCCCAAATTGGGGAAGGACAGTACCGACCCCTCCAGCTACCGCCCCATTGCCCTTACCTGCTGTCCCTGTAAAATTATGGAAAGGATCATTAACCAGAGACTAAACTGGTTCCTTTAGCCAACAGAATCATCTCCCCTCACCAAAGCAGCTTCCGGAAGCATCGCAATACCCTAGACCAGCTAATTACTCTCGGGAATCCTCATTGAAACACCTCATTGCCATCTTTTTTGACCTTGAGAAAGCTTTCAAAACTCCTTGGAAATACGGCATTATCCGCAAACTTTACACCATCGGCCTCAAGAGGCCACCTCCCCATCTTTATTCAAAACTTCCTCTCACCCAGGCAGTTTCAAGTCGTATTGGCAACACCCTCTCCAACCCCTACCCCCAAGAAGAGGGCTCCCCAGGGCGGCATCCTCTCCCCACTCTCTTCAACCTGAGCATTAACGACATTGCGGACAACCTTGGCCCTAACATCAACGTGCCCTCTACGTGGACGACTTCACCATCTTATACTCCTCCCCTAGCTTTCCTCTTGTCGAAAATAGGCTCCAACTCAGCCTCAACCGGCTGCAAGACTGGTGCAACAATAACGGTTTTAAATTCTCCAAAGACAAGACAGTCTTCATGCACTTCTGTCATTTCAACAACCTCCACCCCAACCCGATCCTTGTGGCCAATGGCATTTGCATCCCTAAAGTTGAACACACTAAGTTCCTGTGTTTACCCCTCGACCTCAAGCTCTCCTACAAGCAAGCCATCACCAACCTGAAACAGAAATGCAACAGCTCCCTCAACATTCTCAGCCTCTTCTCCAAGACCACTTGGGTGGAACCGCCATGCTCTCCTCAAAATCTTCAGGCTCACCATTCGTGCCAAGCTTAACTACGGCAATATTGTCAACTCTTACCTCAACCACATCAACACCATCCAAAGTGAAGCTTTCAGGCTTTGTCTGGGTGCCTACAGGACTTCCCAATCACCAGCCTTCATGTTGAATCCAACAAACCCCCTTTTCTGCTAAGATGTAGAAAGCTTAGCCTCTCCTATGCTTTTAGAGTCCTCATCAACATCCAGAACCCTGTTTACAACCTCATTAGGTTTCCCAATTTCAAAACCCTCTTTAATAGGCCTGAAACCCTATCCCCTCCCTTTAGCTTACGCATCAAATCAGACCTCCATCTCGGCATCAACCCCCCCACAGTGGCACCTTTTCCTGACCCACTTTTCCTCCCTGGGCCACCCCCTCCCTTCTCTCCACCTGGGCCTCTCCACTCATCACAAAACCCAAAGCTACCCTTACCTCTTCATCAATCTCCACAACCAAATCAAAGACCAACTCTCAAACTACAGCTCCATCTATACTGATGGCTCCAAGGAAGGCAACAAGAGAGCTGTTGCTGCCGTCATCCAAGACACCATCCTTAGTAGCAGGCTTCCCAACTACTCGTCCATCTTTTCAGCTGAGGCAAAGGCCATCCTCCTCGCCATCAACTTTATTGAGTACTCTCCGCTCAGCCACTATGCCATCTTCTCCGGTTGAAAGGCTGTCCTTACTTCTTTACTCAATCTTAAACGGGATAACTCCACATCCCACCTCCTTCTCCAGAAACTCCTTTCGCCCACCCTCTGCAGGAAAAATAATCTTTTCTTCTGGATAGCCAGCCATCTTGGCATCCCTGGCAATGACAGGGGGCTGATACAGCTGCTAAGATTGCCCTCACCCTTCCCCCTATTCTTTTTCCCCAAAACCCTTTCTAAAATCAAACAGCTTATCACTTCCCTTGTTCGTGGCCGCTGACAAACCTCATGGGACTCCCATGAGGTTTGATAACAAACTCCACATCATCCATCCCACCATTCCGATCCAACCCACTACTCCCAACCTATCCCCTGTCAACAATGTCCACATTACCCGCCTTAGAATAGGTCACACCCACCTCACTCACTCCCACCTCCTTATTGGCTCCCCCATGCCCCTCTGCAACAATTGCCATTGTACCCTCACAGTCCATCATGTTCTCCTTGATTGCCCCCTGTACAACCTTCCCAGAGCTTCCCTCACTCCCCACAACTCAATTTCCGAGTTCTTCCAGAAAAACCCTCCGATAAAATTATCTCTTTCCTTCATCATGCTTCCGTCTCACAACCATATTTAGTATATATATATAGTCCTCTCCCACTCCCTCTCTCTCTACTTTTTTAACCCATGCACCTCCTTTCTTGATCTCAGATTTCTAACTTTTAGTTCTTGTATTTCTCTCAATCTCCCCCTGTATTCTTTCCTTCCTACCTCTTGAATGATCTAACCTCTCAGGCACAATTTGACCCTCCTTGTTTTGGTGCTGTTAAGCCTTCATCAAATGAACAAACAAACTGGTTTCAGGACTAGTGTG
>JAIGNY010000293.1:0-42500 GCA_020152595.1 Chiridota heheva | reverse complement strand
CTCTCTCTCTCCTAATTGATGTTAGGATTCCTCCTCTTACTTCAATAACTCCAATCATGTCAGACTGACCCATCTTCAACTTTTGTTTTAAGAAAATATCAGGTCAGATATTATCATCATCATTTTTGCTCTCTGCTACTAGGTGTTCCAGATAATCCACCAACCGTTCAAAACTGCCCCCTTGCCCCCATCACTGTAGTGGCCAACCCTGGTGCCACCAGTGCTCAAGCTTTTGGACTGAACCTACTGCAACTGATGATTTTGGACCTGTGACAATCACGAGTCGAATTTCTCACCTGGGGATTTCTTTAACATAAACACACAGACCAATGTTTTGTATCTTTTCCGTGACAATGCAGGCCAAATTACACCATGCTCTTTTATGGTCGCTGTGCTTCGTAAGTATACAAAAAAAAAGCTCATTATGGCATTTTGCATATTATGTAGTAAAGGATGCATTATCTAAGATATAAACACTTAATTCAATGTTGGCTACCTTGTCAGTGACAATGCAGGCCAAATTGCACCATGCTCTTTTATATGGTCACTGTGCTTTGTAAGTATCAAAAAGGCTCATTTATGGAATTTTGCATATAAGAGACGTGTGCACCAAATTCGGAAACTTTAGTCTAACATTCAGAGTATGGCAAAAGGTTTTGTATTCCTAGTGTAGCACTTTTCCTAGTGTAGTGGCACTTTTTTCATTCACTGTCATTTATGCATATCTTTCCTAATGTCATTCATTTCTGTTTTTCCTCCATTTAAAAAATGTTCAATTTTAGTACCTTTAGGATCAATTAATTTTCTGTTTACTATTATCCTGTTCCATAGATTCATTTTCTCATGCCTATTAATATATATACAAAAACTAATCTGAAACCAACTCGCCCTCCAAGGGTACTGTGTGATCTTATACACATACCCCTCAATGTGTTTGGTATGTTTGTTAGTTTATTTTTTCCATATTCTTCTTAATACAATATATATATATATATATATATATATATATATATATATATATATATATATATATATATATATATATATATATATATATATATATATATATATATATATATATATATATATATATATATATATATATATATATATATATATATATATATATATATATATATATATATATATATATATATATATATATATATATATATATATATATATATATATATAAATATATATATATATATATATATATATATATATATATATATATATATATATATATATATATATATATATATATGTGTATATATATATTTACTTCAAGTTATACCTTACCTTCCATGCTATAATTATGCAATCTGGTCACACTAACCTGATTCTAACGCACTTCTAACCGACCCTAAAAAACGCAGTAACCAGCCAAGCCCTGACCTCCATAATACCTCTGTACCACCTCACTCTTTTTCAGCGCGTTGTTGTCACTAACATCGCTGAAGACTGGTCATTTTTATTTTATTAATAATTAACCTTTCTAACTCTTTTCTCTTCGGCAGCTTCTACCTGGAGGGTTTTTACGCTGCCCGTTCTCATCTGGCTTGCCTTTTCAAGTCTTCCGAGATAAGGGTGAGGTAGCCATGGGTCCGAGATTTCTTTGGCCGACCTACACGACTTTACCCGTGTAGCCTACACTTAGGATAGTGGGTTTTTGTCTCCATTCGTACAAAGCGAGTGGCTAGTTCGAGAGCGTCCTGCTCTCGTGGTGGGTGTTTTAGGTCCTAGAGCACCAGTTGTGCCTGTCTAGGGGACCTCTCGCCCCGGGATTTAGTCTTTTTCTCCCTTAGCCCCACCCGCCTCGAGGTGACCCTAGCGTTATACTATGTATAGTGTTTAGCACGTTAGGATATTTCAGTACACCTTCTCGTATGCATTAGGCCAATTTCCTTTTTCGATTTTGGCGCATGCGCATTGGGTCGTAGTCACCGTTGGGTGTTCGAGGGGTCGCCCTGTAACAACTCCAAGGAGCTACAGTTGTTACAAGGGAGCTTATTTTCGTTTTCACGTTAACAGCATATGAATATTTTTGTTTTTCTTACACAGATTTGAGAGAAAATATTTAATTTTCAAGCTTGATTTTGGGGTCTTGGAGAGACCGTGGGTGGGTCTCTCCGACGTCCTATTTACAGGGAAAATAATCTTTCCTTTTTATCTTTACAGACTTCAAGTACACAGTGGTTGGTGTTTCCCACGCTACCCCGGCGCTTATAAAGTCATTACGTTGGATGCGTTTTCTCGGGTTTCTAAAGTTTTTCAGATAGAAAATTTTTTGGTTTAATTTTTTTTCTCTGTTAAAGCAAGTGTTGTTGTTCTGTTTAGAATGCTATGCCTCGTCTCTCTTTAGCGTGTCCGTAAGATCATAGTTACTTTGCCGTATTTATGTTTGTACGCATGGACATACGTTCTTCTCTTAAGAAATTTTTTCAGTGAAAAGTTTTTTCTGTTTAAGAAAGTTTTGATGTTCTGTTTAGACTGCTATGCCTCGTCTCTCTTTAGCGTGTCCGTAAGATCATACTTACTTTGCCGTATTTGTGTATGTGCGCATGGATATATGTTCTTCTCTTTTCAGATATAAAAGAAATTTACTGAGAAGGTTACGCTCTTAGAGGCGTTGCGCCTAGAGCGGTAACGGTAAGAGAGAGAGAGATAACCTCTTAGGGGCGCTACACGCGTCGCCTAAGTTGTAGTAAGTTCCTATTGACGGGTCGAAAAGGTTCTGTTGGACGGTCCCAAACGGTTCCGCAGCTCTATTCGCGGGCATAGTGCGGTTCCGGGGGCCGGTTCCATAGAGACGGTTCCATAAACACGGTTCCATACGGTTCCGTTGGACCGTCCCTGACGGTTCCGCAGCCCTATTTGCGGGCATTGTGCGGTTCCGTGGGACGGTTCCATACGGTTCCGGGATCCATACAGTTCCGCCGCCCGTTGTTACGGGGCGGACGGTTCCGTGATCCATACGGTTCCGCGGCCCGTTGTTACGGGGGCGGACGGTTCCATTGGACGGTTCCATACGGTTCCGCAGCCCGTTGTTACGGGGCGGACGGTTCCATTGGACGGTTCCGCGGCCCGTGTTTACGGGTCCGTACGGTTCCATACGATTCCACGGTCTGCGTTTACGGGTCCTTTCGCTTCCATTGGACGGCTCCAGTGAGCGGAACTTATCTTTAATGGGATAACGTACACTGTACGGTTCACCCGGTTATACGCCCACTAGCTACTACGCTACGTGGTCAGGTGACAGATGACTTTCTTTACAAGAAGTATAGCATCACGACAGCTATTTTCTTCTTGGGTCCCGTAGCCATTAGCTACGCAGTTCCACGACTCGTGCGAACGCAATTAAGATTGTCTGCGTTGAATATTACCGTTCCGTAATTATTTTCACCAGTGTCATGGACATGGAGGACAGGTCTTCGAGTGTCGATGCTCTACACACCCATGATGTCCCGGCGTAGCGTGCTAACGCTTCTTTGATTGACGCTCCGGTCACATCCATCTCACGCGTTACGCGTGCAGATTATGCTGCGAGTCCATTCTTGGTACTCTTTGCAGCGATTGGGTTTAAGCGGCGTGGTTGGAGCACAGACTCCACCGCGACCGGTATTTTCAAGGTGCGACCGAGAGCGTGCGGCTCCGGTGTTCGGATGCGACGGCTCCGTAGTTTTGTACCCGGATATGCACCCGCTAGCTACTAGCTATGTGGCCAGGTGACAAGTGATAATCTTCACAAGAAGTATAGCGCAGTGAGAGCTATTCTATTCATGGTTCCGTAGCCATTAGCTACGCAGTTCCATGATCATGTGAACACCATTAATACGATTATCCGCGTTGAACGTTACATTTCCGCAATTACTTTCACCAGTATCATAGGCACGGAGGACAGGCCTCCGAGCGTCGGTACGTTACGCACCTAAGAGGTCCCGCTATGCATAGCGTGCAAACGCTTCTCTAGACTGTACGGGCCTGTACGACTTCAGAGTTTTTGCAACGGGATAACGTACACTGTACGATGAACCCCGAACTTGAGTCCGCTAGCTAGGAAGCTACTTGGTCATAGCTACGCTGTTCCACGGCCGTGTGAACTGCCTCTGTAGGATTTTTCCGCGTTGAACGTTACACTTCCGCGATGTTTTGCGCCTATATCATCGACACGAAGGGCAGGTCCCTAGTGTCGGTGCGTTACGCGCCTTGACTGTCCTGCGATCGTCGCATGTAAACGCTTCTTAGGTTGCGCTTTGGTGTTATCGACATGTTCAAACCCGTGTACACCGCTGTGGTCCTCGGTTCGCGATGGGACCGTAGGCCCACAAGAGGCGACGCCCTACAGGGTCTTACGTGAGTTAGTACCCTTTTTATGGCTAGTTGTAGAGCCATTGGATTACTTGCACGGGTCCATTAGGGTCCGTGACGGCTCGTAATCGGTTCCATACGGCCCCCACGGCTTGTTTTCACGGCCCGTAAGGGTCCGTAACACAACTCGGCGGCTCCGTTCGGGGCATGGGATGACGCGTTTGGGTCTGTAGTGCTGCTTTAGTTCTACAGCAAGGTAACGTAAACGTCGTCACACCCGATAGTTTCAGAGATCTCCACGTCCGTGTGAGCTGACTTGGTGAGATTTTCGCATTGAACGTCACGGTTCCGCATACTTTTCACCAGTTTCATGGACACGAGGGCGAGTCCCCGTTTGTCGGTACGCCACGCTCCCAGGATGCGCCGCGTGTTAGCGCTTGCTCGGGTTTCGAGGCCTGCGCTCGGGTGATAAGATTTCCTTCTCTACGGGAGGCATACCATCACGAGCTATTCCTCCGTGTTACGTAGTTCCACGACCGTTCAAACTACTCTGAATGTGATTCTTGCGTCGTCACGAGACCTTCGGCTCACATTCTACAGATATTAACACGGTTTCACGTGACAACGTCACGATAGACCCGGTAACGGAACTTCGGGATATTGCGACCGTTAGCGGCGTGTTGCAGTGTTCCGCGGTCGTTTTTCTTGCTGGGGCGTTTTTAGCGTTCGACGGCAGTCCCCACGCGCGTAGTTGCCGGCTACGCGGCTCCGTGTGATTTTATACAAACAGAGTTAACAGCCTATACCAGCAGTGCGGCTGTGTGGTAGAGGACCAGTAGCCATGAACTACAGAGTTCCGCGGCCGTTTCTCTTACCGGGACACACGCTGAGTACGGCGGTAGTCCCCTCTTCCCACGCAGCTACCGGTTTCGTAGCTCTGTGATGAAACAAACTCAGTTTACGACTCGTATAGCTTGGCGTGGCACGTGAACTCCTCTGTATTCCTTACGGCCTCAGTATATATATTTTAACTATTCTCAACGGGAACGCAGCGTACTGCGTACATCTTCCCTACGCCAGGCGTAGCCACTTACTCGGTGGCCCGTGGTGAATAGAGGTATAATGAGATAACGACTCACGTTACAGGTGTAGTACGTTCACGCTATCGTGGACCTAGACGGTCCTTTTGTACTGATAGCTACTACGTTCGGGACACGTACCAGTACCAGTTGTCCCCCTCGCGTATAGCCACGAGCTTTTTGCTCCATGGTGCACAGAGACATAGTTGGCGGAGGACTCATGGTTTTTACTTGTCATGCTGACGCCTTTGTAGACCCATAACGGATCTATAATACTTAACGGGGTTGCATACTTTGTACGGCGTAAGTCCCCCCAGTAGCCACGCGCTTTTCAGCTCTGTGGTGCAGGGTGTTTAACGGGATTAACGGTCCGTGTAGTATACACAGGACATCACCTCTTTCGTGATTTCTACCCCAGTGCTGGGGTTTATGACTCATACGGTTGACGTAGTACGTTACCCCCTACTTGTCAATATTAACTCCATAAAGGATATTTTTCTTGACCATAGGTGGCCTTTTGATAGACAACCTTACGTTTGGGGTAGCTATTACCAACAACGGCACGTATGGTTCATTCCATACTTTAACACCTTACAGCTGCTTACTTGCGGTTTTACGGCCTGTTACTTAACTGCCTGTACAGACATACGGTATTCGTTTTCTCCGCGCCCGTAGCCGTAGGCTCCGCGGTTTCAAGGTTGTTACTATATGTAGTACGTTAACACTTTCTCCAGTCAACTTCTTAGACAAGTTTCGCTGTTGATAGGTGTGGCCTGGAGCTACGCGGTTCCGCAACTGCTACAGTTTTCAGACCCCGCTTGGGTGCCGTCGACTATGTTGTACGGCTCCGCAGTCTTACGACCCATACCGTCTCACAGCTACATAGCCTTACACGGTTGGCAGCCCTTCTTGTACACGTTTTATATTAACGGCCTGCCTTTTGTTTCGCTAGCCTTTGATTTTTGGTCAGTAGGTTTAAACAACCTTTGCTCAGGGTCGGCAGTTTTTTCTGGACTGTGGATGGTGTCGTTCAGTCCCTCCGCTTTACACCTTCAGTCAGTGGTCACCCCCTTTGGTGGTGGTGCGGGTGCTCCCACCTGGTGTAAGGAACGAAGTTTTCACCTGTCGGATATCACCGTCGGTGCTGACGAAGGCTTCTTGATCAAGGTCGGGGCACTTTTCTTGTGACCCCTTCTGTCGGAAACTTGGACGGGTACTTGACCTTTTTTGACAGGCAGAATGCCGGGGGTTTTTCGTTCACCATTTTACCGCTAGTGCTGAGCGAGGCTTTTCAGTTTTGCGCCACGGTTGTGGTCTCCTTTTCGGACAGAGAGTCGCACTCCACGAGTTCTGGATTCGTTCCTCGTCTCGGCGCAGGACGAACTTTGGCTGCTCAAGACCTTGCAGGCTTCACGTCAGTCTCGGGTCAGGGACGATTTTTGTCTCTTTCCCGGGCTCCGCAGACTGCATCTCAGTCCCGAGCGCCGTTTGATGGTGTGGCCTCGCCCGCCTTTCCTTGGCGTAGCATGGCTTTTCTAAGGGTTGTTCACCCCCTCCCGTTGTGGAGGTGGGCCCTCTCTCAAGCTTGGTTCCATCATGAGCTCTGGGATAACTTGCAGCTATCCACCGAGGCTTTTCCAGTGGGGTCTACGGTCTTTGACTCGCGACCACTGGTAAGTTCTGGAGATCTCTTCGTAGTGTGTCATGTGACATTTTCCTCCGATAGATCGTCCCAGTGGCTTTCTTTTAAAGTAGTCTGAACTGTTCATAGAACGGCTGCGGTATGCACTCGCGTTCGGGGCATAACCTCTTTCACGGGATCTCTCGTGCGCCGTTCAAAAAATGCTTTTCGCGGTTTTTCTCTTGTTTTTGGTCTGACTCACTTTTCGACGTTCGTGTTCCCCGCTAACTTTAGCTCTTACGCTGATTATGCGCTAACGAATTTTCCCTTGTCTGGGATTTCTTCAATTCGTTTCGTTGGTACACGCTTCGTTCGATCGTAGTTTACTCGCGGTTCCGTCTCGTGGACAAATCCGTGTGGCTTGTGGCGTTTTTGTGGATACTTTGCTGTAATTGTGTCCAAACGCTCTTCCGGTTGGCTTGTTTTTCTGGGCTTTTCGCTCAGGTTCTTTTGAGGTTTGCCTCCGTTACTGTCAACGAATGGTGCCTTGTTCGGTTTGACTGTACCTCGCTGTGGTTTACTATGTTTTAGTTCTTCCCACTCTTGAGGTCTTTCATCCTTCCGAGGAGAAGGAATTTCGTCCTTAAACGGGATTCGATTAGTGTGAGTTTTCGTACCAGCCATTAAAAAAAAAAAAAAAATGTGCGGCGACCTGAACTCCCTTCCTTCCTATCCTCGGTTGCAATCTGATTGCATAATTATAGCATGGAAGGTAAGGTATAACTCTGAAGTAAATTTACCCGCTAAGCGTGGCGGGGATATTTACTGAGTTATACTTACCTTCCATGCATCCCGCCCGCCCCTCGTTCAGGCCTCGGTGGAATGTTGAGTGAGGTGGTACAGAGGTATTATGGAGGTCAGGGCTTGGCTGGTTACTGCGTTTTTAGGGTCGGTTAGAAGTTCGTTAGAATCAGGTCGTGTGACCAGATTGCATAATTATAGCATGGAAGGTAAGTATAACTCAGAAATATCCCTATGCTTAGCGGGTAAATATATGTATATATATATATATATATACATATAATTAGATATATATAATTAGATATATATATATATAGTTTTATATATATATATATCTAATTATTTATATATATATATATAAAAAACTATATATATATATATATCTCATTATATATATATATATCTAATTATATATATATAAATATATATATATATATGTATATATATATATATATATTATGTATATATATATATATATATAAATATATATATATATACATATTATATATATATATATATATATATATATACATATGTATATATATATATATATATATATATATATATATATATATATATATATATATATATATATATATATATATATATATATATATATATTGATATATTGATATATTGATATAATGTGATGATGATTGAAGGAGGAATCACTTTTACTATGTGACTGAAATTATTTCACAGATTAGCACCAGGAACTTTAGCATACTGAATCCGCTTATTTTCCAATCTGTAAGTGTTGTATCTACATCAAAAAAGATAAAGCGAAGAAATGACTTACGTATCCATATGCGGAATTAATCGGCGATCCCTCATCCCCCCCCCCTCCCCACCACTTTGACAACAGGTCCCAACCTGGCATTTTCCAAGTGGAAGTTGGGAAATTTCCAATTGGAATGAATTGTTTTTCAACTGTATCCAATGCCAGTTTGTACCTCTTCATCCCAGTTGGGAAAAACACAATCTAAGTTGGGTATATTAAATCCTAGTTTGGAATATTCATTCCCAATAGGGACCAGTTCATCTCTGTTTGGAATATTCAATCCCATTTGGACCAATTCATCCCCATATGGGAATGTTTGGTTGATACGCTTATATAATCTCATAACTGTGCAAAACGCGCTCTGAAAAATCACACACATTTTGCACTTCAAACATTATAACTAAAGAGTCTCTAAATATTTTGTTCCATTTCAAACGGTATAGAGAACTTGAATTCATTATCTATCGTTTGAGACCATTTTCATTTATTATTGAAAAATAAAGTGCCATACTTTGTAAACTATAAAAAGTCTTTTTTCTTGTTTTTCAATGGGAGCGCAAGCAAAAGCACAAGGTTGTCGCCGCTTTGACCTTTGTAACTTATGAATGACAGTATTTGGGAGTCCATTTCACACAGCCCAAGAATTAACATTTATCTATATACAATCCAACGTAATTGGTGCAAAAAAAGGCCGGTACTTTTCAACAAATAGAAATGGATGCGAGGAACATTTCGCGTCCGCTTATGTATCCCTTTATTTTAATTCTGACGTAATATTTGCACGCCCAAGCCGCGTGGACTGTACTATTGTGTGCAGAGGGTTTTCTGTTGTTTGTGTATTGTAAACATGCTGTGAAGAGGGGATAAGCTTTTTCCAATGTCGGATTTTGGCTTAATTTCTTCCATTTTTAACAGTTTTCTTGTATATTTTGTTACATTAATTGAGATAAATTTCTTATTATATGACTGTATTCATTAGAAATTAAAACATTATGTGGCTGAAATATTATCGACAACAATAATGAACGAAGAAGTGCAAGAGCGAGGCATAACGACAACGTTAGGTTGCATGATTATGATATCAAAAATGAAGAACTATGCTATTCATTAAACTTTTTGTATGAATTAATATCTGTTTATTATATCATTGAATATTGTTCTTTATATCTTTTCTTATCACTGCGTTCTTAAAAATTGTTTTCTGTTCAGCACAAGTACAGTTTGTCATACATTTGTTTAGGAAAATTGAGTTAATAAAAGTTTCTCATCAGTAATGTCTTGTTAAAAAAACTTTTGAACTGATGTTGTGTGTGCATTAAATTTAATTTAATTTGTTTTGCTTTGAAGTTATTTTATTGGAACTGGCTTACTTGATAAATAAAATGTTGTCTAAAGTTCTATTCCACTTGGCCTACATTCCACATACGGCATGCTATGCTGCAAACATGGCAAGCCGTCCCACCCTCTCCCTCATGCTGTCCCATCCTGCTCCCTCATGCTGTCCCGCCCCTCTCCCATATGCCATCTCAGCCTCTGACGATTACTGGTAATATCAAGAGTGACAATCCTGGCTATGACCATGCTACGTGTAAACACTCTGAAATCCATGAAACTACATAATACTTTTGTATGATAAATATACACATATGAACGGCCTTTCATGTGTGTTGATAAATCTATACTTTTTTCGCCCTCAATGAAAATCTTAACGAACTTGGCCTGCACTGCATGCAAACTAAAAGTATTCAACTATTGTTTCAATGACTTTGATCTTAAAACCAACCCGCATGATAATGGTGCAATCCAAATCCTACCAAGTTTATTTTTAGTTTTCTGTAACACATCACAGCTAGTTCTGTGAATTTTTTCCTTATGCGCGTTTTGAGGTAAAACATTCCCATATGGTTGGGTATCCCAACTGTTTACTGGATTTTTCCTCAGGGACATGAACTATTGAATACAATGTAAGAAACCTTTTCCTTTCCTCTCTCACAGCTTTCCCAGATGCTGATCCACCCATGATAACATTTTGTCCGGCGAGCTTCGTAGTTCAACCATCACCAACTGACGTAGGCACTACAGTTGTCACATGGCCTCCTCCAACAGCTGTGGATACTGTTAGCCCCCCAGTTGACATCACCAGTAACTTTGTTTCTCCTGCCAGTCTTCCCATTGGACAAACTACCTTGATCATATACACATTCACAGATCAGGCTGACATGAGCGTCGCCTGCTCTTTTCGAGTAACTGTTGGTAAGTCAAACCCTGATGTATATATGTGAAGAGCTTATACATGTATGAGCCTGATGATGTGTACATATTACAGCATCCAGTACTGTAATTTCTCTGAAGGTGGATTTCTTTAAGGAGAATTTAGGGCAGGGGAGAGTCGCTAAATATCTGAGCAGGTCAGTTTTTAAATTTTGACAATTTAACTTTTAGTGTTTGAGTTGTCAGAGCTTGATCATATTTTCATTTCTTTTAAATTTGTGATGTTTGAGTTGATATCATTCTTCAAAATTCTGTCCTAAATCTCAGTCACTAGAAATGATGGGAAAGTCTAGTCCTGCTGAAATTTGATTGGGGTGTATGGTAAAGACCAAATTTGATTGGGGGTATGGTAAAGACCAAATTTGTCAGATTTTGTTGCACCACTTCAAACAAATTTTGAGAGACGATTAAAAACCAGAAGTTTTTATTACATAAGCAAATACCAAGTTTACCCTGTGATACCTCACAAATGTGTTTAGAAATCATCATGATGAAATAACCATCCTTACGAGGAGTGGTCCATCAATTATTCATGGGTTTTGCACAAAGTCCTCCCAAGCATATAATGTATATTTTTATTTAGGCTCCGCCAAGGACTAATCTGATTTGTATCACTGAACAACAGTTATGTGGCTTGAGCCCAAGATGAATGACCTATTGTGTACAGTGTAACAGTACATTAGCTGGTTGCTAACAAGTGAACTGTGAATAGACTATGAAGATGTTATCAGATAAGAAGGTATAGATTACCCCTGTGTTGTGTATGGTGTAACAATACCTGGATGTTAGTCAATGAATTGTGAAGAGTCTCTCGGGTTGAATGGTGTGGATTACCCCTGATTTTGAGAAAATTGGGGGTGTCGGGTTGGAGGGGTCTAAGGGCCAAAAATTTCTAATGATTTTTATGCCTGAGATTTCAACATGTTATAAAATGTTAAGTTTTAAACCGATTTTGATGAATTTGTTTTGCCATTTTTGCCACGGTTTCTAATAGATTTTTTAGCAAATGAATTAATGTTGCCTCTGCACATCCATGTACCTTTCAATTATAAAGCAATACAGCATCCTTCTATATGGGTTTTGCTGAAATGTCCAGAGGGTGTAAGGCAGTGAAAAGAAGGCAGTCAGGAAATATTACCCAAAGTTTGTCCCCCAACCCCTCTGCAACAATTGCCACTGCACCCTCACAATCCATCACGTTCTCCTTGCTTGCCCCTTGTACAACCTTCCCAGAGCCTCCCTCGCTCCCCACAACTCAATTGCTGAGTTCTTCCAAAAAAATCCTCCGGATAAAATTATCTCCCTCCTTCATTATGCTTCCCTCTACAACCATATTTAATTCTCCTCTTCCACCCCCTCTCTACTTTGTTTTTGTTTCACCCATGCACCTCTCTCGATCACAGCTTCCTGACTTTTCGTTCTTGAATTTCTCTCATTCTCCCCCTGTTTCCTTAGCTTCCTACCTCTAGATTGATGTGACCTCTCAGGCACAATTTGACCCTTGTTGTCGTGGTGCATGCCGTTAAGCCCTCATCAAACAAACAAAGTTTGTCAACTTTTTAAGTAAAAATAAAATATAAAAGAGGCAAAACTGTTCATTCCCTAGTACCCCCATTTCAGTGTTGCGTGTAGCTCTTGATCTTTTTGTCGACCTCAAATATGAAAATGATTTCTTTTCATTTAAAGTATGGGAGATTTTTGAGTTCAAATTTGTTTAAATCTTTTTTATCGTCAGCATGTTTTTGCCCATTCTCCAGCCTTAGCTGTCTGCTGAGAGTCTGCTCATATCCTCTGTGATGATGATTTAAAATTGTTGTAACCACTTCATAGTCTAACATAGCAATTATAAAAGCATAAAAACCCACATATTTTATGCTATAGATTGATAGGCATAGAGGCTAAAGTGTATGGCTGCTGTAAAGGTCTTTGTAGTGGCTATCAAACTCTGAATATTGAGAAGAAAAAAAAACATAAGTTTTGAGTAATTTCTTTCATTAATCTTTTGGTGTATCAGTATTTTTAAATCCTTTATTAATTGGTGTTATCTATAACTGTGGACCTTCTAAGGATCGGTATAAATTGTGTTTTTAAAAAATGTAAAATATAGGATGTAATTTCAATTACTTTGTAATTTTAACAACCAAGT
This sequence comes from Chiridota heheva, assembly GCA_020152595.1. Classification (NCBI taxonomy): domain Eukaryota; kingdom Metazoa; phylum Echinodermata; class Holothuroidea; order Apodida; family Chiridotidae; genus Chiridota; species Chiridota heheva. Next base: position 29,490 of record JAIGNY010000293.1, on the reverse strand, counting down.
TTGGCTAGTCAAGTAGAGACATTTCACCTTTGACATGTTTTTAGCATGGTCAAGAAAGGAGATATACCTTTTATGCTATCTGACCTGGGTGTCTCATTTTCTTTTTCTTTTTTACATCTCAACCAGATACCACCCCACCATCTTTCGTCACCTGTCCAAATGATTTCACTGTTACCGCTCTTGCTACTGATGTTGGTAATTCCCAGGTCTTTTGGGACACTCCCTCAGCCACTGATAATCTAGACGGCACAGTTGCTATTGTTGGGAGTCGAACCGGTGACCGGTTCATTATCGGTCAGACCACTTCTGTTGAATATACAGCTACAGACGAGGCTGGTAATTCAGTCAGCGACTCGCGTGTTTGTTGTCACTGTGCTACGTAAGTCAAAGTTTCAAGCATATCGTGCATGCATTTATAAAAGTCTTAAGGAGCTAAATTGTATTATTTGGCAAAAATCATTGAGACGTATTTGTGTTTAAGTTTGGGATATATTTCTGGTAACGGAAGCAGATGGTAATGAATGTGTTTAGAGACACTAAACCGAAAAGTGATGGCACAATTTGCTAGAGACTAAAATATTTATCAAAGCTTTTTGGTGCAAGAAGAGATCTACAAAACTTCTCTAGCATCAATATTTATACCTAGTATAAGATTCATCAACAATAACATTTGATCACTTTAGCAGATAAAATAGATCAATGGAAAAATGCCCTCACGTTTGGTTTTTTTTTTCACCCGTCAACATCTTCTCAGTGTGAAGAAGATGTTAATAGGTCAAATTGATTTTTACAGAATTAAGTGACTTAAAGGAGACATAAAGTCTGACAAAATCCTTATTTCATATAATAGAATTAATAATAACAAATATACTGACCAAGTTTCATAACTCCCAAAGCAATCTTAACACATTTATTGTAATTATTGAAAACTTTAATACTACTATGTAATAGTACCATGGGAGCTGCCATTTTGATTTCAAAACATGCAGATTATGATTTCATCAGCCCAGCAGGATGTTGGAATGCTTTGTATTTCTTTTAATCTACTGCAAGTTTTCTAGCTGATGAAATATTTTTTTCTTTCTTTTGTAAGGGTCATGGAATTTTTGTGTACACATGAAATTTTCAAAACATGCTGTTAAAACGTTGTGTCACATCATTTTGGAATAAAAACTTTAATCACATTTATAAAGAAATACATTATAATACTTATGTTCCTGTTGGGGAAATTATGTCATCATTGCACAACATTTCAATACAGAATTGAACAAAATTGCAGCCTCCATGTGTCGGCTTCAAACATGAATAACGTGAGATAAGAATAAGATTTTGACTTGCTATGTTTGGCAGTTGGTTAAGATTTGTATCCTCTATTATATGAAGTAATGATTGTATCAGACTTTATGTCTCCATTAAATGCAACAGAGAATTTGTAATTTGTACTGTGAAAGAGATAGAGAAACATTTAGGTATCTGCATTGGTCAGTCGTTCAATTCAGCTTTTCTCGCTCTTAAGTTGGTCTCACATGAATATAAAAACACATTTTGACAAGTTTCCAATGTGACTGTACTCTTCCGAGGCCTTTCTAGCTGTTAGTATCAACGACACCTTTAGTACTGTATTAAACATTTCAAGAAATCTGTCAAAGCTTATTTATTCCCATGATTATTCTGTTTGTTTACAAATCATATTTGTTTTAAGGTATTTTAAGTTTCATCGTAAACACTATGAGCTTGTCACAAGGAGTATAGTGCATCAAATGCCTCCTGTATGTATGTATGTATGTAATGTATGTATGTATGTACGCATGTAATGTACGTATGTATGTATGTACGTACGTACGTACATATGTATGCATGCATGCATGCATGCATGTACATTCCAAGGTCTTCAACTTGTTTTGCTATGATCTATATGGCCTATCTAATCTTGTGTTCTTGTAGACAGTCAGTGCTTGCAAAGGTTTACCAAATGTAGGAGTCTTGGCAAGTGTCCATTGTGTATTATTAATTGAGAATGTAATAAATCAAATGAAAAACTCTTAATTAAATCCTTAAAAATCTGTAACTGAAATGAATACCTAAAGAGCTTATGCAACAATTTATGTCTTCTGCAATAAATTTAATAACCAGATATAAAAAAAAACATGTACCAGTGCATCTCACAATGTACAGATGGAATTAAAATGTCAGGTATCATGCCCATTCTAATAGTCACATAGTCATACATGTATTATCCCAAACTTAAACACAAATGCTTTTCTGTACTGTACTTGAAAATTTGTAGAACTTTGAAATTGTCAGTGAAGCAATTTTGGTGTACTTTTCTGTTTTTTAATGTGGATCTAAAAATAAATTGCATACATGTGTCCATAGACCTGTTGCAAACTTGATTTCTTGGTTTTTGAAAACAAAATAAATATGACATATAAATGTATTTATATATTTCTTGAAATAACTCTCAAATTGATTTATTCTCTCCTGTAGCATTTGATGTACAACCTCCCGTAATTATGGGATGTGACAGACCGACCATCATTAGATTTGCAAGAACGGGTCGTAGTGTCAGTGTGATTTGGGCTGAACCTACGGCTACAGACAACTCTGGGAATGTCAATGTCATTCAGACCGCAGCACCGGGTGATCTGTTCCCTACTGGTGTCACCACAGTGGTGTACACGTTCAGTGATAACTTCATGAATGAAGCAGCTTGTAATTTTGATATTGACGTGATTGGTAAGTTTAGTGTTTTGTGACTTGAGTGCCTTTTGGCTGGAACCTTCCGCAAGCGCTGTTTATTGATTGTAAAAATTGTACTGCAAAAACAGGTTAAAAACTGATTCTGCACTCTCTTTTGAATTTTAAAGTAGACATGAAGTCTGACATATTCATATGATAGATATAAAAGTGACAAAGTTTCATACCTCGATCCCAATGCAATGTAAAATATATTTTGTTATGATTAAAAACATAAATTTGAGTCCAAATGAACAGTCCTTTTGATTGTAAAGCATGCATAAATTAGTGTCATCAGCCTATAGCAGGATGTAGGAATCGAATGTATTGCTTTATATGTCTCAAGTTTTTCAGCTCATGTAAAATTGATTTCCTTTTTTATGGGTCAAGGACATATTTGTATATACATGATATTACCAGAACATGCTATTTGCCAAAAAAAACTTAATTATAAATTTACAAAGAAATATATTACTTTCCATTGTCTGCGCTGTGTACGTATTGTCATATCATAGCTGAGAAGATTTTTTTACAGAATTCAGCAAAATGGCAGGCTCCATGTGTCATTTTAAACATGAATAACTTGAGATATGAATAAGGTTTTAATGTGCTGTTTTTTGTAGTTTTTCAATTCTCTATAAATTCAGATAAGAAATTTCACACTTAATGTCTTCTTTGATGTTTAACTATTACAATGTGAGTTTGCGATTTCATCTTTTCGTTTATTAAATGTGTTATGTTTTGTGCATGTGCCACAGTTGATTGAAGGAATGCGGTCGACTCTAACAGATACTTCAAGATTTGCGATATAATTTGGTCCTCTTCAATGGTTAAGTTTGATGAACAAAATGTGAAAAGTACTAAAAACTGTGTGCACTGACCTGAACTTACTATGTTACAAGTTTGTGTATGCAAAGCATGCTGCAGCATATGCAGAACCCCCTTAATCTCTAACATTTTACAAATGGAAAATGGACAGTTCTGCAAATCAGTTTTGGTCAAGATCAATATGTGAAATGTTTTCAGCTTTCTTCATGCTAAGGCTTATTGTTTCAAATTCACTGATGGAAGATCTGTCATTTTATTTTCTTGAGACCAGAAAATATTTTCTTCCATTGTTTCCGGTCACTTTTTGGTGAGGGTCGTTGGTGGGAAGCTAAACAATTTCAGTGGAATCAAGTAAAACTGTCTTTAATATGTAAGCTTCCACTATATTATGCTTATGAAGCTGTTTTTAATTTGTTTTTTCAAGCTTTTTGGGTCCTTTTTTTGTACAAGTTTTCCCCAAATTTATCCATCGATGTACACCTAGTGTGAGCTGTAGGTAAATTCTTATCGATAATTGTCATAGCTTACTGATTAAATGAATTATTTTCATTTTACTATTAACAGAGGATAACATTGCTCCACTGATTTCCAATTGTGTAACACAATTGACATATGATGTCACCACTCCAGGCGGTGATGTGGTGATATCATTCGTGGACCCCACAGCTACTGACAATTCGGGTGAAGCCGTGACACTAGAACGCATGGGACCCAACTCTGGTGACCGCCTTGGTGCTGGAGCCTCTTTTGTAATTTTTATTTTCACTGATGTTGCAGGGAACACGGACACATGTACATTACTTATATTCATTAGAGGCAAGTAATTTCAGTTTTAATACATTACTTATATTCATTAGAGGCAAGTAATTTTAGTTTTGATACATTACTTATAACCATTAGAGACAAGTTATTTCAGTTTTAATACAATGCTTATAACCATTAGAGGCAAGTAATTTCAGTTTTAATACATTACTTATATTCATTAGAGGCAAGTAATTTAGGTTTTAATACATTACTTATAACCATTAGAGACAAGTTATTTCAGTTTTAATACAATGCTTATAACCATTAGAGGCAAGTAATTTCAGTTTTAATACATTACTTATGACCATTAGAGGCAAGTAATTTAGGTTTTAATACATTACTTATAACCATTAGAGACAAGTTATTTCAGTTTTAATACAATGCTTATAACCATTAGAGGCAAGTAATTTCAGTTTTAATACATTACTTATATTCATTAGAGGCAAGTAATTTAAGTTTTAATACATTACTTATGACCATTAGAGGCAAGTAATTTAAGTTTTAATACATTACTTATGACCATTAGAGGCAAGTAATTTAAGTTTCAATACATTACTTATGACCATTAGAGGCAAGTAATTTAAGTTTCAATACATTACTTATGACCATTAGAGGCAAGTAATTTAAGTTTTAATACATTACTTATAACCATTAGAGGCAAGTAATTCAGTTTTAATACATTACTTATATTCATTAGAGGCAAGTAATTTAAGTTTCAATACATTACTTATGACCATTAGAGGCAAGTAATTTAAGTTTTAATACATTACTCATAACCACTAGAGGCAAGTAATTTTAGTTTTGATACATTACTTATAACCAATAGAGACAAGTTATTTCAGTTTTAATACATTACTTTTATTCATTAGAGGCAAGTAATTTTAGTTTTGATACATTACTTATGACCATTAGAGGCAAGTAATTTTAGTTTTAATACATTACTTATAACCACTAGAGGCAAGTAATTTAAGTTTTTATACATTAATATAACCATTAGAGGCAAGTAATTTTAGTTTTAATACATTACTCATAACCACTAGAGGCAAGTAATTTAGGTTTTGATACATTACTTATAATCATTAGAGGCAAGTAATTTAAGTTTTAATACATTACTTATGACCATTAGAGGCAAGTAATTTAAGTTTTAATACATTACTTATGACCATTAGAGGCAAGTAATTTAAGTTTTAATACATTACTTATAATCATTAGAGGCAAGTAATTTAAGTTTTAATACATTACTTATGACCATTAGAGGCAAGTAATTTAAGTTTTAATACATTACTTATGACCATTAGAGGCAAGTAATTTAAGTTTCAATACATTACTTATAACCAGTAGAGGCAAGTAATTTCAGTTTTAATACATTATAACCATTAGAGGCAAGTAATTTAAGTTTCAATACATTACTTATATTCATTAGAGGCAAGTAATTTCAGTTTTAATACATTACTTATAACCATTAGAGACAAGTATTTTCAGTTTTAATACAATGCTTATAACCATTAGAGGCAAGTAATTTCAGTTTTAATACATTACTTATGACCATTAGAGACAAGTAATTTAAGTTTTAATACATTACTTATGACCATTAGAGGCAAGTAATTTAAGTTTTAATACATTACTTATGACCATTAGAGGCAAGTAATTTAAGTTTTAATACATTACTTATGACCATTAGAGGCAAGTAATTTAAGTTTTAATACATTACTTATGACCATTAGAGGCAAGTAATTTAAGTTTCAATACATTACTTATAACCAGTAGAGGCAAGTAATTTCAGTTTTGATACATTATAACCATTAGAGGCAAGTAATTTAAGTTTTAATACATTACTTATGACCATTAGAGACAAGTAATTGGAGTTTTAATACATTACTTATGACCATTAGAGGCAAGTAATTTAAGTTTTAATACATTACTTATGACCATTAGAGGCAAGTAATTTAAGTTTTAATACATTACTTATGACCATTAGAGGCAAGTAATTTAAGTTTTAATACATTACTTATGACCATTAGAGGCAAGTAATTTAAGTTTCAATACATTACTTATAACCAGTAGAGCAAGTAATTTCAGTTTTGATACATTATAACCATTAGAGGCAAGTAATTTCAGTTTCAATACATTACTTATATTCATTAGAGGCAAGTAATTTCAGTTTTAATACATTACTTATAACCATTAGAGACAAGTATTTTCACTTTTAATACAATGCTTATAACCATTAGAGGCAAGTAATTTCAGTTTAAATACATTACTTATAACCATTAGAGGCAAGTAATTTTAGTTTTAAGATTAGCTTTGGTTTTGTTAGTTATAAGTTCCCCTGCAGGGTGAAGCTTTGACACGTAAGCGCATGGGACCCAACTCTGGTGACTGACTCGGCGTTGGAGTTTTCCCTGTAATGTTTGTTTGTACTGATGGTGCAGGGAATATAAACACATTTGCCATAATGATAACTATTAGAGGCAAGTAGTATTTGTTTCTTCAAAGTCTAGCCATGATTTGCTAGTTATAAATTCAGTGACGTAAGAGTGTCTCCAGTTTAAGGGTAGGGTAGCCTGTGATAGCATTAAGAATTTTTGGCCCTTTGACCCCTCCAACCCGACACCCCCGATTTTCTCAAAATCAGGGGTAATCCACACCATTCAACCCAAGAGACTCTTCACAATTCATTGACTAGCATTCAGCTATTGATACACCATACACAACACAGGAGTAATCTATACCTTCTTAACTGACAACATCTTCATAGTCTATTCACAGTTCACTTGTTAACAACCAGCTACTGTAACACTGTACACAATAAGTCATTCATCTTGGGCTCAAGCCACATAAGTGCTGTTCAGTGATGCAAATCAGATTAGTCTTTGGCAGAGTCAAATAAAACAAAAAACATTATATGCTTGGGAGGACTTTGTGCAAAACCCATGAATGATTGATAGACCATTACTGGTAAGGATGATTATTTCATCATGAGTGTTTTTTTTTAAATGGCACAGAATTTGACAGATTGTGTTTTCTTAACAAAGTATTACCATGTTATTACCAGTAACTTCTGCACACAAGGTGTGAACAATTGACAACCTTTTTTGTATAGAGTATGTACCCCTGCCGTTGTTTAATTCCAAATATTTTTTCTCTTATCTGAAATATACAGAGGTGCCAGCTCTTGATGTAAACTGTCCAGGTTCTGTCACCGAAACTGCTCCTGAAGGTACTCTTGAATTTACGGTCTCTTGGACGGTACCCACTGCCACAGGTCAGGACCCTGTATTAATCACAGAACCTGCTTTCCAGCCAGGAGACCTTCTTCCTCTGGGAACAACAGAATTGGTGTATACCTTTTCAGATGCTTTGAATAGGACCCAAACTTGTCGTTTTGAAATTACCGTAAGAGGTATGTGTAATTTAAATGACTCTCTTTATAGACCTGAAACTAAAGACTTAAAGGGAGTGGTACAATGTAATACAGATATGTAGAATGCTCAGAAAATTATGTCTGCATAGTTTTACCAACTCAGAATGATTTTTTTCAAAAATAAGTATTTACTGTGATATTCGTAATACATTTGATCACTTTCCACACAAAGTACTCCGAATAGATTCATACATGCTGTATCTTGAAATTACCACATGCTATTGTACAAGCTACCTGTGGTGTTTGCAAAAATAATTCCATGGGACTGCTGAACTTTGGATTTTACCAGTGTCATGTTTAATTGGCTACGCAAGGAAGAAGCTGTAGGAACTACTGTACACGAGCTTTCACCTCTGAGCATTTTGTATATGAGTATGACTCTCTAGCCATTGAAAATGAATTGGTGGCTTGCATGGAGTGGACTTGGACTTTTGGAGTGGTTTTGAAGAATGGTGGGGTAAGGAGGGGGGAGGGGGGAGAGCAACCTTTACAGGTTTTCCTAATCCTGATCTACTGATCTATATGTTGTTTTGTGTTTAAAAAAACCCCAATCTTTACCAAGTAACAAGTTAAAATGTTTCATATTCACTGGCATAAATTTAAATAAATTTGATTATCTAATTTCCTATTTTTCTGGAAAATAGCTAGCTCTTTGCGCTTCCCCAGTAGTTGTATTGTATGGAAAAGTCTTGACAATTGTATTATGAATGCATGTGTTTCTTCTCACCCTCAGCACCTCTGTTAGTTATAAATTGCCCACAGAATATCTCCCGTAATGTCATATCAGCAAGCGCAGCACAAGCATTTTGGTTAGCTCCAACAGCAGTGGGATATATGGTGGCTGTCACAAACCCTCCTTTCCAACAAGGTGACGTGTTTCCTGTGGGATCAACAATAGTGACTTATGAGTACACGGATGGATTTGGTTTTGTGGGACAGTGTTCATTTGTGGTTACTATAAGTAAGTAGTGTTGCCTTGTTTACTGTGTACACATTGATCAAATGTATAAACATTTGTGGTTACTATAAGTAAGTAGTGTTGCCTTGTTTACTGTGTACACATTGGTCAAATGTATAAACATTTGTGGTTATAAGTAAGTAGTGTTGCCCTGTTGACCGTGTACACATTGATCAAATGTATAAACATTCATTAAATGGCTGTATATGAATTTATTCATCAAACTAACAGATACACATGCAAAGAATGTATTTTGTGATGTTTAACTTTTTTTCAGTTACACATTTAAGAGCTTAAATCAATGTGATAAACCAAAGGGTGGGGATGAGATATCCTGACTGAAAGGACTTCAAATTATATTCATGCAACTCCCGTACACGTCACTATATGCCTAAGGTTGCCTCAAGTGACAAACTCACTTTAGTTACTTTTCCTTCAAAAAAAAACTTGAGAGTGGGAAACCATGCTTTGTCCCCTGCTGGCCCACCACTGCGGAATCATCTACCGTTTGAAATCAGTACCTCCATTGATGTGTTCAAAAAACACCTTTTTCTCTTTGAGAAACACTTCCTGTATGTAAAGCACCCGTTTTGTGTTCATCTCTTTTTGGTTTGCATGCGAAGCATTTATGCGAACCTATGTAATGGCGATTACGTCCGTCCAGCCGTCCACAGGTTTGTCCTGAGATTTCCTCAGAAATGTTAAAGTTTTTTGAGAATTCCTCAGAAATTTCTTATAAAATGTTAAAGTTTTTCAGAGCTACTTAAGGTAGGATTAAAGACTAGTTCCTTAAAAAGTCTACAATACATTTGATATTTTCTTAGAAAATAACTGTAAAATGATATAATTTTCCAATATTATTCAGAGATCCTCAAGTCTCTCTTGTAGCATTTGAGATTTGAAATCCTCAAAATTCTTCAAAATATTTGGGCACCAAACAGTTATATCAGGCATGATTTTTTAAACTCCACCTCTATTATTGTGTTCATTTGCATAAAGTTACTACAGTCTATGACCTGACCAGACTTTTTTATTTAGCATGCTTAGTCAGGGAGTGTGACAGGATGTGATTGCATATAAACATAGGGAGGGATGCCATGTGGGACATGGATGAGGGACATATGATATAATATTTACCATTTTGTATACACCAAGGGCTATATCAGGCATAATTATTTGACTCCAGCTTTTTTTTCTTATTCAACAACTCATTTGCATATAAGTTATTATATGAACTGACACTTTAATACATAGTATGCTCAATCAGGGACTGTGATAGCTAGGATGAGACTTCTTATGGAGCCTATGGGATGTCATGTGAGACATAGGGTGGGATGACTTGTGGGATGCCATGTGGGACATGGGGTGGGATACCATATGGGACATGGGGTGGGATGCCATGTGGAACAGGGTGGAATGCCACGTAGGTTATGTGGTGGAATGCCATGCAGGACATAGGGTGGATTGCCATGGGATGGAATGTCATGTGGGACATGGGATGATATGGAATGTCATGTGGGACATGGCGTCCCACCCCATTTCAACAAGTCATTTGCATATAAGTTGTTATATGAACTGAATTTGTCATATATAGTATGCTCAATCAGTAACTGTGATAGCTAGGATGAGACTTCTTATGGAGCCTATGGGATGTCATGTGGGACATGGGGTGGGATGCCATGTGGGACATGGGGTGGGATGCCATGTGGAACAGGGTAGAATGCCATGTGGGACATGGTGGGATGCTAGAGTAACACAGGGTGTGACATAGGTTGTGATGCCATGTGTGACATAAGGTAGAATGCCATGTGTGACATAAGGTTGGATGCCATGTGTGACATAGGGTAAGAGGCTATGTGGGACAGGGTGGGAGGCCATGGGAACATGGGATGTGATGCCATGTGGTACATAAAGTAGGATGTCATAGGGACATTGGGAGGGATACCATGTGGAACATATGGTGGGATGCCATGTGGGACATCAGGTGGGAAGCCACTGATGCAGGACACAGGGAGGGATGCCATGTGGGACATGGGAGGGATGTCATGTGGTACATGGTTGGATTAATGTGGGACACACATGTAGGATGGGATCCATGTGGGTCATAGCATGGGATGCCATGTGGGACATATGGTGGAATGCCATGTGGGACATATGGTGGAATATGCCATGTGAGACACTGTGTGGTGGAATGCCATGTGGGAGATATGGTGGAATGCTCTGTGGGACATATGATGGAATGCCATGTGGGACATGGGATATCATGTGGGACATGGAGCGGGATGCCATGTGGGAGATATGGTGGAATGCCATGTGGGACATGGGGTGGGATGCCATGTGGGAGATATGGTAGAATGTCATGTGGGACATGGAATGGGATGTCGTGTGGGACATGGGGTAGGATGCCATGTGGGACATGGGGTGGGATGCCATGTGGGACATGGGGTGGGATGTCGTGTGGGTCATAGGATGGGATGCCCTGTGGGACATATGATGGAATGCCATATGGGACATGGGATGTCATGTGGGACATGGGGTGGGATGCCATGTGGGAAATATGGTGGAATGCCATGTGGGACATGGGATGGGATGTCGTTTGGGACATGGGGTAGGATGCCATGTGGGACATGGAGTGGGATGCCATGTGGGACATGGGGTGGGATGCCATGTGGGACATGGAGTGGGATGCCATGTGGGACATGGGATGGGATGCCATGTGGGACATGGGGTGGGATGCCATGTGGGACATGGGGTGGGATGCCATGTGGGACATGGGGTGGGATGCCATGTGGGACATGGGGTGGGATGCCATGTGGGACATAGGATGCCATGTGGGACTTAAGTGTGAGATGTAATTTTTATAATTGGCCGGATCATATGATTATGGGCACGCGAACCATGACGGTATTTACCGTTTTAGTTATTTCTATGTTTTTATCTTCATGAAGCAATAGCTTCCCTTAGGAAGTGGTCCATTAATCATTCACAGTGAATGTACATTATTACCTCAGGCATTAAGATACGCATCTATTTTTACCACCAATTTGAAAACAAATTTTTCCCACTACGACACCTAACACTGATAAGTGATTTCAATCACGAAAGTGCCTTGATTATTCAGCTCTGGCTTTGTGTAATTTTATACACACAAATAGCCTTGGCCTACTTGGCTGTGGTGTGCATGATTGGCAAATAAACAATCATTGTTTGGAGTGGAAACACAATACACTGAACAGGAAGTCGGGTTGGTAATCGCCAGACCTGAGTTTTCAGGATTAACTCGGTGCCGGGTGCTGGGTGGGCTTTTAAAGATTGCGGCATGTTATTGTTGGATTATTTTGTTTTGTAAAGTGCAGAAATTCTGCACCAAAAAAGTAAGTAAGTAGGTTAAAGCACTTTAAAGTATAGTTAACGGTCAAATGCGACTCCCAAAAATGCTCAGTATTTTAGCGTGCATAAGGATAAATGGAAGGTGGCAACCCTGGTGGTATTAAGATATGTCTTGAAATGTGGAATAGTGCAGAAAGTAGTAGAATATACATCTTTCAGTCATGAGGTCATATTTTTCAATCCAGTTCCAAGATTTGTTGTCTAGTTTTCAGGATTGTAGTTTTGTAGGCGAATCATTCATCTTAATATTTTACTCTGTCAGTAAAATGAAATTGAATAATCCCAAGGCAGAAGGTTTTTGCTATGGAATGTTACAATGATGCCACAAGTATATTGTAGCCTTACCAAGGAATTGAAAACAAGGTTGACCTTTTTCATTTGCAAATTTGGACCAATTGGAAATTCGGACTAATTTCAAAGTGAGATCATTTGGTTCCAAATAGAAAATTCCAATTGGATCTATTTCATCTCAATTAGGAATTAATCCAAACTGTTTTTTTTTTTCCTTCTCCTGGGTAGGATATTGCTTAAGTACTCAAGAAATACCTTATCTTGTGGACTTTCCATGGGTTAAACCTACCTATCACATGTGCACCATGTCAGTCTTGTTGAACCTGTAAATAGGATGACAGAGTTTTGAGTTTGTGCATGCCCCATCTTTGGATTGTCATCTCTTTTGTACATAATATTCCCTGAATAGGGCTATTTTGATTGGTACTTTTAGACACACCTAGTTTGAGTGATTTGAGTCCCAAAGTTGCCAGATAATAAAATGTCACAAATATTACCCTAAAGATATACTTGCCAGTGCCAAATTTTGTTTAAAAGTTAATGGCAAAATTAATACCATTATTTGTTATTTGGGGGAGATACCCGCTTGAGACTTTCCTCCATACCTCATGCCAAAAGAAATGAAAACAATTGGATAAGAACTTCTCTGAATAGTGTGTAAATAGATATTGACACTGTGTTGCCATTTTTCTATGATGATATGTATTTATTCCATTTGTACTAATTTTTTTCTCCGAATTTAGCACTAATCATAGAAATTCCAGTTACAAATTGTCCAGATGGACCCATCATTGTCTTCACTAAGGTGAATGAGTCTGCAGATGCTTTCTGGACAGTTCCTTCAGCAATGAATCCTGACAACGAGGTGATACCTCCCGTGGCCTCTGCCAATCCCGGAGATTTTTTTCCTGTTGGTGATACCACCGTTACTTACACATTTAGAGGTGACGGTGGAGCTTTCGCTACGTGTGAATTCATTGTTTCTATTGTAGGTAAGTATTGATCTGCTTTTTGAATAAAAATGTGCCAAACATGGTGTCATATTAGAATCGTGTAAAGTTAATGAGCACCAGTTCGTTAACCCCAGTGGAACTTTAGTAAGATAGAAAGTAACTAACCTGTCGCCAATAGTTTGAGAATCTGTTTAGGACAAATGCTGGTTTTTGTGTATAACGGTAGTAAATTGCTCCATTATGAATGCAAACTAGCAAGCTTTGTCACCAATTGGATCAACTGGAAACATATTTTAATTGTCAAATTATTTTTAGAATTATGACATGAAACATTGAATGATTTCTTCTAAGTTAAGTATATTATACAAAAAATAGACATGAAAAAATAAAGAAATATATTGAAAGTTGGATACAATCACATGTGCCAATGTGATACAATGTGATTGTTGTACCAACAAACGCCATCACTAAAGATACAATGTGATTGTTGTACCAACAAACGCCATCACTAAAGATACAATGTGATTGTTGTACCAACAAACGCCATCACTAAAGATACAATGTGATTGTTGTACCAACAAACGCCATCACTAAAGATACAATGTGATTGTTGTACCAACAAACGCCATCACTAAAGATACAATGTGATTGTTGCACCAACAAACGCCATCACTAAAGATACAATGTGATTGTTGCACCAACAAACGCCATCACTAAAAATACAATGTGATTGGTGTACTAGTCAAAACAAACTTTAAGTTCATTGGATCAGACAGGTTGCAGAGATTGTTCTAAAGTTCTTTAACCTTTAGGGGGGGGAGGATTCTTTATCTGGGTGTTGGACAATTTGGATTTATTCAAAGGAAAAGCATTGAGTTCATTGGATCAGACAGGTTGCAGAGATTGTTCTAAAGTTCCTTAACCTTTAGGAGGGGGAGGATTCTTTATCCGGGTCTTGGACAATTTGGATTTATTCAAAGGAAAAGCATTGGTAAAGATAATGATGAGTGCATTGCACTGCCTTGATCACCAACCAGAGGAAAAGTAGGTTTTACATTTGACTTTGATTAGCTCTTTAAGCTTGCTGTTTGCTCAAGCAAGCTTGAAATGGCTTTCATTAAGAATTTTTGGCCCTTAGACCCCTCCAACCTGACACCCCAGAGTTTTCCAAAATCAGGGGTAATGCACACCATTCAACCCGAGAGACTTCACAATTCTTTAACTAGCATCCAGCTATTGTTGCACCATACACAACACAGGGGTAATGAATACCTTCTTAACTGACAACATCTTCATAGTCTATTCACATTTTACTTGTTAGCAATCAGCCACTGTTACACTGTACACAATAGGTCATTTATCTTGGGCTCAAGACACATAACTGCTGTTCAGTGATGCAAATAAGATTGGTCCTTGGGGGAGCCTAAATAAAAAATATACATTATATGCTTAGGAGAACCTTGTGCAAAGCCCATGAATGATTGATGGACCATTCCTGCAAGGATGGTTATTTCATCATGTTTACTGTTGCTTGCAAGTACAGTCAGCTTTCAGTGAGCTTGTTTAGGCTGCAATTGAACTCTTACATTAGCTATTCCAAATTTGATAGCAGGACCAGCTCTCACTAAGGTCACCAAACTTTTGTGCTATAAATAATTTCCCACAGGTCTCTCACTCCTAAACAACATGTAACTCAATCACCACAATTCTGACCTCTGTGTGAAAAACTAAACTGTGGTAAAATTTGTGTAGTTTTAGTTTTAGTTTAAGTGTTAGATATTAAGTTATTGTGTGTTGTTTGGGGAGTTTTATTTTCCAAAATTAGCAACTCTGTTCTCCAAGCAGTGTATAGGGAATGCCTATGTAGTGTCATATGTTTGCCACTAGCTCATAATATTCCAATTGTGATCTCGTATTAAAATGATGACTTCTTTCAAGGTTCAAATTATGCGAGGCAAGCTTGTAGCATGCTCATGGTAAACTTTGATAAGTGGGTTTGACATTTCCTTTCTTCATCCCGTAGTTTAGCAATGAGGATGCAAGCAACATAAGTGATTCAGAGAAAGAGCCTTAGTAAAGAAGTTATTGCAAGCTCTCTCACCAAAAGCACTTAACAAATTGAAGGTGGCTGAAATTAAGCTTTTCATTAGCCTGTATGAAGTCACTGTTAGCCCAAAGTGTAGGGTGCTGGTGTTGTTCAAGCATGAGTAACATGAGATACACATACTCCACTTTCCCTGGTATTCATATTAGATATCTTTCTCTCAACAGAGGATACAACTCCACCAACTATTCTTGGTTGTCCCTTCCTCTTACCGATAACGATTGAGCTAGGAACCCCTGACCCATCGGTAATTTGGACAGAACCAGCTGCAACTGATAATTCAAATGTCCCACCAACTTTGACGTTGAGATCAGCCGTACCAGGGGATATCTTTCCTGTTGGGATCACACCTGTATTTTATATATATACTGATGCGTTTGACAATGCAGCCACCTGCACGTTTGATGTGACAGTGATAGCAGGTTTGTATTTGGCTATCTCAAACTTAAAGAAATGTATATACTGATGCGTTTGAGAATGCAGCCCCCTGCATGTTTGATGTGACAGTGATAGCAGGTTTGTGTTTGGCTATCTCAAACTTAAAGAAACACTTAATAGAACATTTGATAGATTACCTTAAATAACTAGTAATGCTTTCTTTCAATTCTTTTTTTTTGATGTTTTATTATAAAAGTGAATTATTACTGGTTACAACAGTCTTACAATAGCCTCGCAAATCCACCCTCGAGGGTTGAGAAGTTGCTTTTCAAGAAAGATAATTGAGAAGTCACTGATGAATTTATAACACCTCTGTACAACAGAAGGTGTGTGTGTGTGGGGGGGGGGCGGGGGCTCTGCTGTGGGCTGTTATATGTGTGTGCAATGACCACAGCAGATTTACCCTCCCTGTACTGGAGGTTGGATTGTCAGGGTTCCTTAGTTAACTCATCACCCACCTGGGTTTGTGTGTGTGGGCTCTGCTGTGGGCTGTTATGTGTGTGTGCAATGAACCACAGCAGATTTACTCTCCCTATCATTACACCTGAAGGTTTGTATATGTGGGCTCTGCTGTGGGCTATTATGTGTGTGTGCAATGAACCACAGCAGATTTATTCTACCTATCATTACACCTGAAGGTTTGTATGTGTGGGCTCTGCTGTGGGCTATTATGTGTGTGTGCAATGAACCACAGCAGATTTATTCTCCCTATCATGTACACCTGAAGGTTTGTATGTGTGGGCTCTGCTGTGGGCTGTTATGTGTGTGTGCAATGAACCACAGCAGATTTACTCTCCCTATCATGTACACCTGAAGGTTTGTATGTGTGGGCTCTGCTGTGGGCTGTTATGTGTGTGTGTGCAATGAACCACAGCAGATTTACTCTCCCTATCATGTACATCTGAAGGTTTGTATGTGTGGGCTCTGCTGTGGGCTGTTATGTGTGTGTGCAATGAACCACAGCAAATTTATTCTCCCTATCATGTACACCTGAAGGTTTGTATGTGTGGGCTCTGCTGTGGGCTGTTATGTGTGTGTGCAATGAACCACAGCAGATTTATTTGACGGAGCTCATATTTCATTATTCAGGAGCACACATGAACCTCTCCATAAGTATTAACTGACAACTCAATAGGTTTACTTTCCTTCTTTAGTGGCAATTGACACCCTAATAAGTAGCATAATAATTAACATGCCAGGCATACCAGTGAGCTTGTTTAGGCTGCAATTGAACTCTTACATTAGCTATTCCAAATTTGATAGCAGGACCAGCTCTCACTAAGGTCACCAAACTTTTGTGCTATAAATAATTTCCCACAGGTCTCTCACTCCTAAACAACATGTAACTCAATCACCACAATTCTGACCTCTGTGTGAAAAACTAAACTGTGGTAAAATTTGTGTAGTTTTAGTTTTAGTTTAAGTGTTAGATATTAAGTTATTGTGTGTTGTTTGGGAAGTTTTTATTTTCCAAAATTAGCAACTCTGTTCTCCAAGCAGTGTATAGGGAATGCCTATGTAGTGTCATATGTTTGCCACTAGCTCATAATATTCCAATTGTGATCTCGTATTAAAATGATGACTTCTTTCAAGGTTCAAATTGCGAGGCAAGCTTGTAGCATGCTCATGGTAAACTTTGATAAGTGGGTTTGACATTTCCTTTCTTCATCCCGGTAGTTTAGCAATGAGGATGCAAGCAACATAAGTGATTCAGAGAAAGAGCCTTAGTAAAGAAGTTATTGCAAGCTCTCTCACCAAAAGCACTTAACAAATTGAAGGTGGCTGAAATTAAGCTTTTCATTAGCCTGTATGAAGTCACTGTTAGCCCAAAGTGTAGGGTGCTGGTGTTGTTCAAGCATGAGTAACATGAGATACACATACTCCACTTTCCCTGGTATTCATATTAGATATCTTTCTCTCAACAGAGGATACAACTCCACCAACTATTTTTGGTTGTCCCTTCCTCTTACCGATAACGATTGAGCTAGGAACCCCTGACCCATCGGTAATTTGGATAGAACCAGCTGCAACTGATAATTCAAATGTCCCACCAACTTTGACGTTGAGATCAGCCGTACCAGGGGATATCTTTCCTGTTGGGATCACACCTGTATTTTATATATATACTGATGCGTTTGACAATGCAGCCACCTGCACGTTTAATGTGACAGTGATAGCAGGTTTGTATTTGGCTATCTCAAACTTAAAGAAATGTATATACTGATGCGTTTGAGAATGCAGCCCCTGCATGTTTGATGTGACAGTGATAGCAGGTTTGTGTTTGGCTATCTCAAACTTAAAGAAACACTTAATAGAACATTTGATAGATTACCTTAAATAACTAGTAATGCTTTCTTTCAATTCTTTTTTGAATGTTTTATTATAAAAGTGAATTATTACTGGTTACAACAGTCTTACAATAGCCTCAAAATCCACCCTCGAGGGTTGAGAAGTTGCTTTTCAAGAAAGATAATTGAGAAGTCACTGATGAATTAATAACACCTCTGTACAACAGAAGGTGTGTGTGTGTGGGGGCGGGGCTCTGCTGTGGGCTGTTATATGTGTGTGCATTGACCACAGCAGATTTACCCTCCCTGTACTGGAGGTTGGATTGTCAGGGTTCCTTAGTTAACTCATCACCCACCTGGGTTTGTGTGTGTGGGCTCTGCTGTGGGCTGTTATGTGTGTGTGCAATGAACCACAGCAGATTTACTCTCCCTATCATTACACCTGAAGGTTTGTATATGTGGGCTCTGCTGTGGGCTATTATGTGTGTGTGCAATGAACCACAGCAGATTTATTCTCCCTATCATTACACCTGAAGGTTTGTATGTGTGGGCTCTGCTGTGGGCTATTATGTGTGTGTGCAATGAACCACAGCAGATTTATTCTCCCTATCATGTACACCTGAAGGTTTGTATGTGTGGGCTCTGCTGTGGGCTGTTATGTGTGTGTGCAATGAACCACAGCAGATTTACTCTCCCTATCATGTACATCTGAAGGTTTGTATGTGTGGGCTCTGCTGTGGGCTGTTATGTGTGTGTGCAATGAACCACAGCAAATTTATTCTCCCTATCATGTACACCTGAAGGTTTGTATGTGTGGGCTCTGCTGTGGGCTGTTATGTGTGTGTGCAATGAACCACAGCAGATTTATTTGACGGAGCTCATATTTCATTATTCAGGAGCACACATGAACCTCTCCATAAGTATTAACTGACAACTCAATAGGTTTACTTTCCTTCTTTAGTGGCAATTGACACCCTAATAAGTAGCATAATAATTAACATGCCAGGCATACCAGTGAGCTTGTTTAGGCTGCAATTGAACTCTTACATTAGCTATTCCAAATTTGATAGCAGGACCAGCTCTCACTAAGGTCACCAAACTTTTGTGCTATAAATAATTTCCCACAGGTCTCTCACTCCTAAACAACATGTAACTCAATCACCACAATTCTGACCTCTGTGTGAAAAACTAAACTGTGGTAAAATTTGTGTAGTTTTAGTTTTAGTTTAAGTGTTAGATATTAAGTTATTGTGTGTTGTTTGGGGAGTTTTTATTTTCCAAAATTAGCAACTCTGTTCTCCAAGCAGTGTATAGGGAATGCCTATGTAGTGTCATATGTTTGCCACTAGCTCATAATATTCCAATTGTGATCTCGTATTAAAATGATGACTTCTTTCAAGGTTCAAATTATGAGGCAAGCTTGTAGCATGCTCATGGTAAACTTTGATAAGTGGGTTTGACATTTCCTTTCCTCATCCCGGTAGTTTAGCAATGAGGATGCAAGCAACATAAGTGATTCAGAGAAAGAGCCTTAGTAAAGAAGTTATTGCAAGCTCTCTCACCAAAAGCACTTAACAAATTGAAGGTGGCTGAAATTAAGCTTTTCATTAGCCTGTATGAAGTCACTGTTAGCCCAAAGTGTAGGGTGCTGGTGTTGTTCAAGCATGAGTAACATGAGATACACATACTCCACTTTCCCTGGTATTCATATTAGATATCTTTCTCTCAACAGAGGATACAACTCCACCAACTATTCTTGGTTGTCCCTTCCTCTTACCGATAACGATTGAGTTAGGAACCCCTGACCCATCGGTAATTTGGACAGAACCAGCTGCAACTGATAATTCAAATGTCCCACCAACTTTGACGTTGAGATCAGCCGTACCAGGGGATATCTTTCCTGTTGGGATCACACCTGTATTTTATATATATACTGATGCGTTTGACAATGCAGCCACCTGCACGTTTAATGTGACAGTGATAGCAGGTTTGTATTTGGCTATCTCAAACTTAAAGAAATGTATATACTGATGCATTTGAGAATGCAGCCCCCTGCATGTTTGATGTGACAGTGATAGCAGGTTTGTGTTTGGCTATCTCAAACTTAAAGAAACACTTAATAGAACATTTGATAGATTACCTTAAATAACTAGTAATGCTTTCTTTCAATTCTTTTTTTGAATGTTTTATTATAAAAGTGAATTATTACTGGTTACAACAGTCTTACAATAGCCTCGCAAATCCACCCTCGAGGGTTGAGAAGTTGCTTTTCAAGAAAGATAATTGAGAAGTCACTGATGAATTTATAACACCTCTGTACAACAGAAGGTGTGTGTGTGGGGGGGGCTCTGCTGTGGGCTGTTATATGTGTGCAATGACCACAGCAGATTTACCCTCCCTGTACTGGAGGTTGGATTGTCAGGGTTCCTTAGTTAACTCATCACCCACCTGGGTTTGTGTGTGTGGGCTCTGCTGTGGGCTGTTATGTGTGTGTGCAATGAACCACAGCAGATTTACTCTCCCTATCATTACACCTGAAGGTTTGTATTTACTTCAAGTTATACCTTACCTTCCATGCTATAATATGCAATCTGGTCACACGACCTGATTCTAACGCACTTCTAACCGAACCTAAAAAACGCAGTAACCAGCCAAGCCCTGACCTCCATAATACCTCTGTACCACCTCACTCTTTTTCAGCGTTTGTTTCACAACATCGCTGAAAACTGGTCACTTTTATTTTATTTTTAATTAACCTTTCTAACTCTTTTCTCTTGGCAGCTTCTACCTGAAGGGTTTTTACGCTGCCCGTTCTCATCTGGCTCGCCTTTTCAAGTCTTCCGAGAGAAGGGTGAGATAGCCATGGGTCCGAGATTTCTTCGGCCGACCTACACGACTTTACCCGTGTAGCCTACACTTAGGATAGCGGGTTTTTGTCTCCATTCGTACATAGCGAGTGGCTAGTTACGAGCGTCCTACTCTCGTGGTGGGTGTTTTAGGTCCTAGAGCACAGGTTGTGCCTGTCTAGGGGACCTCTCGCCCCGGGAATTAGTCTTTTCTCCCTTAGCCCCACCCGCCTCGAGGTGACCCTAGCGTTATACTATGTATAGTGTTTAACACGTTAGGATATTTCAGTACACCTTCTCGTATGCATTAGGCCAATTTCCTTTTTCGATTTTGGGCGCATGCGCATTGGGTCTTAGTCACCGCTGGGTAAATGTGGGGTCGCCCTGTAACAACTCTAGGGAGCTACAGTTGTTACTAGCGAGCTTATTTTCGTTTTCACGTTAACAGCATATGAATATTTTTATTTTTCTCACACAGTTTGGAGATAAAATATTTAATTTTCAGGATTGAACTTGGGGTGTCGGAGAGACCGTGGGTGGGTCTCTCCGACGACCTAATTACAGGAAAATAATCTTTCCTTTTTATCTTTACAGACCTCAAGTACACAGTGGTTGGTGTTTCCCACGCTACCCCGGCGCTAGTAAAGTCATTACGTTGGATGCGTTTTCGGTTTCTAAAGTTTTTCAGATAGAAAATTTTCTGGTTTTAAATTTTTTCTGTTAAAGCAAGTGTTGTTGTTCTGTTTAGAATGCTATGCCTCGTCTCTTTTAGCGTGTCCGTAAGATCATAGTTACTTTGCCGTGTTTAGGTTTGTACGCTTGGACTTACGTTCTTCTCTTAAGAAATTTATTTTTCAGTAAAATTTTTTTCTGTTTAAGAGAGTTTTGGTGTTCTGTTTAGACTGCTAGGCCTCGTCTCTCTTTAGCGTGTCCGTAAGTTCATACTTACTTTGCCGTATTTGTGTATGTACGCATGGATATATGTTCTTCTCTTTTCAGATATATAAAAGAGATTCACTGAGAAGGTTACGCTCTTAGAGGCGTTGCGCCTAGAGCGGTAACGATAAGAGAGAGAGAGAGAGAGAGAGAGATATCCTCTTAGGGGCGTTAACGAACGTCGCCTAAGTTGTAAACACGGTTCCAACGGTTCCTTTGGACAGTCCCTGTCGACTCCACGACCCTTGTAACGCGCAGTGCGCCGGTTGTTGTGAGTTCGGGACAGTTCCATAAGGTTCGGGAGTCCATACGGTTCCCGCGCCCGTAAAAGTTACGGGCGAACGGTTCCATTGGACGGTTCCGTAAGGTAAGTGAGAGAGAGAGAGAGAAACCTCTTAGGGCGTTAACGAACGCCGCCTAAGTTGTAAACACGTTCCAAACGGTTCCTTTGGACAGTCCCTGTCGACTCCACAACCCTTGTAACGCGCTGAGCGCCGGTTGTTGTGAGTTCAGGACAGTTCCATAAGGTTCCGGAGTCCATACGGTTCCGCGCCCGTAAAGTTACGGGGCGAACGGTTCCATTGGACGGTTCCGTGAGTCCATAGGTTCCGGCCCGTTGTTACGCTTAACGGTTCCATTGGGCGGTTCCATACGGTTCCGCGCCCGTTGTTACGGGCTAACGGTTCCATTGGACGGTTCCATACGGTTCCGCTGCCCGTTGTTACGGGCTTAACGGTTCCATTGGACGGTTCCATACGGTTCCGCTGCCCGTTTACGGGCGAACGGTTCCATTGGGCGGTTCCATACGGTTCCGCGGCCCGTTGTTACGGGCGAACGTTCCATTGACGATTCCATACGGTTCCGCGGCCCGTTGTTACGGGCGAACGGTTCTATTGGACGGTTCCATACGGTTCCGCGCCCGTTGTTACGGGTTGGACGGTTCCATACGGTTCCGCGCCCATTGTTACGGGCGGACGGTTCCATTGGACGGTTCCATACGTTCCGCGCCCGTTATTACGGGCGGACGGTTCCATTGGGCGGTCCCAGACGGTTCCGCGCCCGTTGTTACGGGCGGCCGGTTCCATACGGTTCCGTTGGACCATCCCTGACGGTTCCGCAGCCCTATGCGGGGCATTGTGCGGTTCGGGGACGGATCCATACGGTTCCGGGATCCATACGGTTCCGCGGCCCGTTGTTACGGGCGGACGGTTCCGCGTGGTCCATACGGTTCCGCGGCCCGTTGTTACGGGCGGGCGGTTCCATTGGACGGTTCCGTGATCCATACGGTTCCGCGCCTGTTGTTACGGGCGGACGGTTCCGCTGCCCGTTATTACGGGCGGACGGTTCCATACGGTTCCGCGCCCGTTATTACGGGCGGGCGGTTCCATTTGATTTGGTTCCGCGCCCGTGTTTACACGGGTCCGTATTTAACGGGTTCACGACATCGCACGTTTAATCGATTATACGCCCACTAGCTACGTGGTCAGGTGACAGGTGACATTCTTGACAAGAAGTATAGCATTGACAGTTATTTTTCTTCTTGGTCCCGTGAGCCATTAGCTACGCAGTTCCACGGCTTGTGTGAACGCAATTAAGACTGTCTCACGTTGAACGTTACAAGTTCCGTATTTATTTTCACCAGTATCATGGACATGAAGGACAGGTCCCCGAAAGTGTCGATGTTTTTACACACCCAGGATGTCTCGTGATGCGTGGCGTGCAAACGCTTTTAAATTACGCCCGTGACATCCATCTCACGTGTTACGCGCGTGCAGATTATGCTGCGCAGTCAAATCCCCGTACTCTTTGCAGCGATTGGGATCTAGCGCGTGGTCGGAGCACAGACTCCACCGCGACCGGTACTTTCAAAGAGCGCGGAGAAAGTGGAGAAGCGACGGTCTGAGAGGCCCTCTTCGTCTCCCCACCGCCACCCAGGTCCAAAGCCAGGAGGCGGGGCCGCCGCCCACTCCCAGCGGAGCGCCTCTTGAAAGACGTGACACCGTGCGGTTCATCCGGGAAGTATAGCATTGAGACAGCTATTTTTCTTCTTGGTCCCAGAGCCAACGGCTACGACAGTTATACGGTTCCACGGCCCATGTTTACGGGTCCGACGTTTCCACGGTCCGTGTTTTACGGGTCCGTACGGTTCCATTGGACGGTTCCGCGGCCCGTATTTACGGTCCGTGACGGTTCCATACGAGTCCGTTCACGGGTCCTTTCGCTTCCATTGGACGGCTCCAGTGAGCGGAACTTATCTCTAATGGGATAACGTACACTGTACGGTTCACCCGTTATACGCCCACTAGCTACTACGCTCGTGGTCAGGTGACAGATGACTTTCTTTACAAGAAGTATAGCATCAGGACAGCTATTTTCTTCTTGGTCCCGTAGCCATTAGCTACGCAGTTCCACGCACTTCGTGTGAACGCAATTAAGATTGTCTGTTGGAACATTACCGTTCCGTAATTATTTTCACCAGTATCATGGACATGGAGGACACGCCTCGGCGTCGATGCTCTACACACCCTTGATGACCCGGCATAGCGTGATAACGCTTCTTGCTTTACGCTCCGGTCACATCCATCTCACGCGTTGCGGCGTGCAGATTATGCTGCGAGTCCATTCGTGGTACTCTTTGCAGCGATTGTTCCAGCGGCGTGGTCGGAGCACAGACTCCACCGCGACGGTATTTTTCAAGGTGCGACCGAGAGCGCGTGGCTCCGGTGTTCGGATGCGTGCGGCTCCGTAGTTTTGTAACGGGATATCGTACACGTCACGATTTACCCGGATATGCACCCGCTAGCTACGAGCTATGTGGCCAGGTGACAAGTGATAATCTTCACAAGTAGTATAGCGCCGTGAGAGCTATTCTATTCATGGTTCCGTGGCCATTAGCTACGCAGTTCCACGATCATGTGAACATCATTTATACGATTATCCGCGTTGAACGTTACATTTCCGCAATTACTTTCACCAGTATCGTGGCACGGAGGACAGGCCTCCGTCGCGCCGGTGCGCTACGCACCTCAGAGGTCCCGCTTTGCATAGCGTGCAAACGCTTCTCTGACCGCACGGGCCTGTACGACCGAGTTTTTGCAACGGGATAACGACACTGTACGATGAACCCCGGTTGAGTTCGCTAGCTAGAAGCTGCTTGGTCATAGCTACGCTGTCCCACGGCCGTGTGAACTGCCTCTGTAGGATTTTCCACGTTGAACGTCACAGTTCCGCGATGTTTTGCGCCTATATCATCGACACGGCGGGCAGGTCCCTAGTGTCGGTGCGTTACGCGCCTTGACTGTCCTGCGGTGCGTCGCGTATGTAAACGCTTCTTAGGTTGCGCTTTGGTGTTATCGACTTGTTCAAACCCGTGTACACGCTGTGGTCCTCGGTTCCGCGATGGGACGTCGGCCAACGAGGCGGCGCCCTACGGGTCTTACGTGAGTTAGTCCCCTTTTTACGGCTAGTTGTAGAGCCATTGGATTCCTTGCATCGGGTCCATTAGGGTCCGTGCGGCTCGAATCGGTTCCATACGGCCCCCACGGCTTGTTTTACGGCCCGCACGGGTCCGTAACACAACTTGGCGGCTCCGTCCGGGCATGGGATGACGTTTGGGTCTGTAGTGCTGCTTAGTTCTACAGCAAGGTAACGCATAACGTCGTCACACCCGTTAGTTTCGAGATCCCCACGTCGTGTGAGCTGACTTGGTGAGATTTTCGCGTTGAACGCCACGGTTCCGCATAGTTTTTCACCAGTTCATGGACACGCAGGGCGAGTCCCCGTTTGTCGCCGACGTCACGCTCCCAGGATGCGTCGCGTGTTAGCGCTTGCTCGGGTTTCGAGGCCTAGCGCTCGGTGATAAGATTTCCTTCTTTACGGGAGGCATACCCTGAATGTGATTCTTGCGTCGAACGAGACCCTCTGCTCACATTCTACAGATATTAACGCGGTTTTACGTACAACGTCACGATAAACCCGGTATCGGAACTTCGGGATATTGCGACCGTTAGCCGCGCGTGTTGCAGTGTTCGCGGTCGCTTTTTCTTGCTGGGGCGTTTTTAGCGTTCGACGGCAGTCCCCACGCCAGCGTAGCCGCCGGCTTCGCGGCTCGTAGTGATTTTATACAAACGGAGTTAACGGCCTATACCAGCGCGCGGTGTGGTAGAGGACCAGTAGCCATGAACTACTGCGTTCCGCGGCCGTTTCTCTTATCGACACGATTGAGTACGACGGTCGTCCCCCTCTTCCCCACGCAGCTACCGGTTTCGTAGCTCCGTGATGGAACAAACTCAGTTTACGACGTATAGCTTGCGTGGCACGTGAACTCCTCCGTATTTCTTACGGCCTCAGTTTATATATATTTTACCTATTCTCAACGGAACGCTGCACTGTGTACTTCTTCCCTACGCGTCGCCACTTACTCGTGGCCCGTGGTGAATAGAGGTATAATGAGATAACGACTCACGTTACAGGTGTGAAATGCGTTCACGCTATCGTGGACCTAGACGGTCCTTTGGTACTGATAGCTACTTCGCCGTTCGGGACACGTACCAGTACCAGTTGTCCCCTCGCGTAGCCACGCAGCTTTTGCTCCGTGGTGCACAGCGACATCGTTAGCGGTGGACTCGTGGTTTTTACTTGTCATGCTGACGCCTTTGTAGACCCATAACGGATCTATTATATTTAACGGGGTTGCGTGACTTTGTACGGCGTAAGTCCCCCAGTAGCCACGCCGCTTTTTCGCTCCGTGGTGCAGGATGTTTAACGGTCCGTGTAGTATACACAGGACGCCACCTCTTTCGTGATTTCTACCCCAGTGTTGGGGTTTATGACTCATACGGTTGACGTAGTACGTTACCCCCTACTTGTCAATATTACCTCCATGAAGGAGATTTTCTTGACCATAGGTGGCCTTTTGGTAGACAACCTTACGTTTGGGGTAGCTATTACCAACAACGCACGTATGGTTCCTTCCATACTTTAACACCTTACAGCTGCTTGCGGTTTCGACCTGTTACTTAACTGCCCGTACAGACATACGGTATTCGTTTTCTCCGCGCCCGAGTCGTAGGCTCCGCGGTTTCAAGGTTGTTACTATCGTGAGCGTTAACACTTTCTCCAGTCAACTTCTTAGACAAGTTTCGCTGTTGATAGGCGTGGCCTGGAGCTCACGCGTCCAAGAACTGCTACGGTTTTCACCCGTCAGATATCACCGTCGGTGCCGGCGGGGCTTCTTGATCAAGGTCGGGGCACTTTTCTTGTGACCCCTTCTGTCGGAAACTTGACGGGTACTTGACCCTTTTTCGTCTCGGTGCAGGACAAACTTTGGCTGCTCGAGACCTTGCAGGCTTCACGTCACGAGCCTCGGGTCAGGGACGATTTTGTCATAGTTCCGTCATGAGCTCTGGGATACTTTGCAGCTATCCACCAGGGTTTTCCGGTGGGGTCTCACGGTCTTTGACTTGCGACCACTGGTGAGTTCTGGGAGATCTCTTCGTAGTGTGTCATGTGACATTTTCCTCCGATAGATCATCCAGTGGCTTTCTGTTAAAGTAGTCTGAACTGTTCATAGAACGGCCGGTATGCACTCGGGTTGCATAACCTCTTTTCACGGGATCTCTCGTGCGGGCGTTCGAGAAACCGCTTTTTGCGGTTTTTCTCTTGTTTTTGGTCTGACTCACTTTTCGACGTTCGTGTTCCCCGCTAACTTTAGCTCTTACGGGTATGCGCTAACGAATTTTTCCCTTGTCCGGGATTTCTTCAATTCGTTTTCATTGGTACACGTTCCCAATCGTAGTTTCTCGCCGGTTCTGTCTCGTGGCGAATCCGGTGTGGCTTGTGGCGTTTTTTGTGGACACTTTGCTGTAGTTGTGTCCAAACGCTCTTCGGTTGGCTTGTTTTTCTGGGCTTTACGCTCAGGTTCTTTTCGAGTTTGCCTCCGTTACTGTCAACGAATGGTGCCTTGTTCGGTTTGACTGTACCTCGCCGTGGTTTCCTATGTTTTAGTTCCTCCCACTCTTGAGGTCTTTCATCCTTCCGAGGTGAAGGAATTTCGTCCTTTAAACGGGGTTCGGTTCGTGTGAGTTTTCGTACCAGCCATTAAAAAAAAAAAAAAAAAAAAATGTGCGGCGATCTGAACTCCCTTCCTTCCTATCCTCGGTTGCAATCTGATTGCATATTATAGCATGGAAGGTAAGGTATAACTTGAAGTAAATTTACCCGCTAAGCGTGGCGGGGATATTTCTGAGAGTTATACTTACCTTCCATGCATCCCTCCCGCCTCCCCTCTCGTTCAGGCCTCGGTGGAATGTTGGTGAGGTGGTACAGAGGTATTATGGAGGTCAGGGCTTGGCTGGTTACTGCGTTTTTAGGTTCGGTTAGAAGTGCGTTAGAATCAGGTCGTGTGACCAGATTGCATATTATAGCATGGAAGGTAAGTATAACTCTCGTAAATATCCCCGCTACGCTTAGCGGGGTAAATATGTGGGCTCTGCTGTGGGCTATTATGTGTGTGTGCAATGAACCACAGCAGATTTATTCTCCCTATCATTACACCTGAAGGTTTGTATGTGTGGGCTCTGCTGTGGGCTATTATGTGTGTGTGCAATGAACCACAGCAGATTTATTCTCCCTATCATGTACACCTGAAGGTTTGTATGTGTGGGCTCTGCTGTGGGCTGTTATGTGTGTGTGCAATGAACCACAGCAGATTTACTCTCCTATCATGTACATCTGAAGGTTTGTATGTGTGGGCTCTGCTGTGGGCTGTTATGTGTGTGTGCAATGAACCACAGCAAATTTATTCTCCCTATCATGTACACCTGAAGGTTTGTATGTGTGGGCTCTGCTGTGGGCTGTTATGTGTGTGCAATGAACCACAGCAGATTTATTTGACAGAGCTCATATTTCATTATTCAGGAGCACACATGAACCTCTCCATAAGTATTAACTGACAACTCAATAGGTTTACTTTCCTTCTTTAGTGGCAATTGACACCCTAATAAGTAGCATAATAATTAACATGCCAGGCATACCAGTGAGCTTGTTTAGGCTGCAATTGAACTCTTTACATTAGCTATTCCAAATTTGATAGCAGGACCAGCTCTCACTAAGGTCACCAAACTTTTGTGCTATAAATAATTTCCACAGGTCTCTCACTCCTAAACAACATGTAACTCAATCACCACAATTCTGACCTCTGTGTGAAAAACTAAACTGTGGTAAAATTTGTGTAGTTTTAGTTTTAGTTTAAGTGTTAGATATTAAGTTATTGTGTGTTGTTTGGGAAGTTTTTATTTTCCAAAATTAGCAACTCTGTTCTCCAAGCAGTGTATAGGGAATGCCTATGTAGTGTCATATGTTTGCCACTAGCTCATAATATTCCAATTGTGATCTCGTATTAAAATGATGACTTCTTTCAAGGTTCAAATGCGAGGCAAGCTTGTAGCATGCTCATGGTAAACTTTGATAAGTGGGTTTGACATTTCCTTTCTT
>JAIGNY010000292.1:0-87976 GCA_020152595.1 Chiridota heheva | reverse complement strand
TCAAGCTTCTTACAGCTGCAGTAGTTATACGAAGTGAATAAATGCATAATGCTATTTATTTGTGCACTATCATGCTCACGAACGGTATTACATAGCTCTGCGAAAATAGACGGTATTCCGTATAAACATGTACTTTCGGTAGTGTTATGACCTCAAAAGTGATTTTCGCGGTTATATCTTTCACCTTTACACCGTTTATAAATCAATAAGATAAACGTTCGTATCAACTTAGAAGTAACATTTCATCAATAGCCATGTATCAGGGCTGTGGATTTTACTGGAACTGTGATTAGTCATGATCGAAGTAGGTGGGGGTTTGGGAGGGGGAGGGGAAGGGGGGGGGGATCAGCCCAGTGTGTTCGGACGTCCTCTCTCCGCGTCCGGAATTTAACGGTTTAACCAAAATGCACGTCCTAATCGAAGCAATTTTTTTCAAAGTGTGTGTGAGTATGTGTTTACCTTTCCATGTGATCCGATGACAGAAGCTTGACGAAACACTAATTCTTCGAGGATAAAACCAACTACAGAGGACAACAATATGTCCTCGTAAACGAGCTGAAACTTGGAGAGAACACCTACCAGACCCATATGCGTGCTCAACTGCTCAACCTTACGAGCTCAACCTAGGTTTTGAGAACCTAACGAGGACACCTTCATATGTCTAATCTATATTCAAAATATTCTCCGAGGGCATTATTAAGATTTATTAGCAGAAATCCCATCTAATGATGGAAAAATGCATCAATTTCAAAATGGAGGTTCTTGAGTAAAGAGTTCCCGTGTCCTCGGAAGGATATATTTTGTCTAAGTCCTCCGTCAGTATCGTGAAATGCGTGTCTTGGCTTCTGCGCCCGAGTTGTTGGCGATATAAGAGGCATACTTATACATTTTGAAAAATAGATTTAGAGTCCACCCGAAAATCTGGGAGAGCATTTCAATTATTAACTGGATGAAAAAATACTTAGAATGGGTGTAAGATTTGTAGAAATTTCTTTAATTGGTAACCTCTGATAAGTTTGTTGTAGCAGTTAAAGTGCTTGCAAAATGCATTTGATCACCAAAAAAATCCCGAATCATATCCCCTTTTAGGCTCGTCAAAAGTTCGCATAATAAAACATCTGAAGCTTAAATAACTTAAAGATCGCAGGCCAAAGTCAGCTCCAACGAACCATGATGAAATAACCATCCTTACGAGCAATGGTCAATCAATCATTCATAGGTTTTGCACAAAGTCCTCCCAAGCATATAATGTATATATATATTTAGGCTCAGCCAAGGACTAATCTGATTCGCATCACTGAACAGCAGTAATGTGGCTTGAGCCCAAGATGAATGACCTATTGTGTACAGTGTAATAGTAGATGGTTGCTAACAAGTGAACTGTGAATAGACTATGAAGATGCTGTCAGTTAAGAAGGTATAGATTACCCCTGTGTTGTCTATGGTGTAACAATAGCTTGATGCTAGTCAATGAATTGTGAAGTCTCTCGGGTTGAATTAACCCTGATTTTCAGAAAATCGAGGGTGTTGGGTTGGAGGGTCTAAGGGACAAAAATTCTTAATGACACCTTCCATTAAGTTACTTTTTGTTTGTCTGTCTGTGTTTTACGGTACTAGTCTTTTACAATTATAGTCATGTGTGCCAAAAGAGGTTAATTATAAATGGTTAATTGTTTGGTGCTTGGTCTGAGTGCAAATAGAAGTGTTAGTCATGTGACAGTGCTGTGAGGTTATAGTAAATGATGGTGAAAGAAAAAACAGGAGAGATACATAGAGAAAGGTAAGTGAGTAGTAAAATGGCTGGCTATTGGTCCCACTGGGAAGGTTGCAAGGTCGGGCTAGCCTAGCGTTAAGGTCTGGCAGGGAGAGGAACTTTAACTGTTGCTGAAAAATTGTATGTCACGGGGGAAATTGAGCATTTGTGAGGAGTTATCTTTAAAGAAGTCTTTGTTCTGTGATGATCTATCTGTGAACATGTTTGTAGAACGTGATAACATGTGAGGAAATCATGGCAAAAGGGGCTAATGGGTGGAGGGTTTAAAAAGGTCGAATGGGTAAGGTAAGTGTGGCCTATCTTTAGGCAAGTTGTGTGGAATTCTTCTTTCCGTAATACATTAATCTGAATACCCCTTCTCAAATAAGGACTACCATACTACCATATGAGGACGAACCAAAGCTATGAAAATACAAGCACAATGTCTTGAGAAAATTTTCTTCTGATCGACTGAACACTGGAAAGTTTCATCTTAAAATTCGAAGCTCAATTTTTCCGTCATCCATCTATAGCTTCAAAGTTTATTTTTCATGTTTATTCAGTTTCATCATAAAAGATTCGCGCCCTTACATCAGCGATGCTTTGATTTTCCACGTTGGAAAATCAAAAATCTCAAGGCCACCGAAAATTCACGCATCACTGCCCCACACTCCATAGCAATTATACACACACTGTACGTACGTACGGAGTTTATTTCGGGAATGGCTTAAGCGTGACACAGCGTGTACACTATTTAGGAAAATTAATGAGGCGCTGCGACTTCGAGTAGCAATGTCGTAAGTGTTTGGGCACAAAATTGGCATGATAACTTCATTTTATTATTTCTCATTTACATGAACACTGCAATTTCAAGAAACATGTTTTTGAACACCTTCCCTCAACATCGGGAGAACGCATACGTTTGACATGAAGTATTTGGCGAATGCGTTTACTTTTCAGCCTGACGTAACACAAAAATTGCTCCTTTTCGAAATAAAGATGCAAATACCTATACTTTTGCCATCGTCACGTGTTTGTTAAAAAGAACTTATAAGATCAAAGATTGGTTAAATCAAAGGAAAAGAAACGAATGGAATTCCATGTGGATTGCATGAGTCGCTTAATTATATATATATATATATATATATATATATATCATATATCATATTGTTTAATCAGACTTATAACAGAAATACTACCTTTGATGAAAATAACCAAGAACCTTTCATAGCTTCATTCTCATTGGTCAGTTAATAAATTTACCGTTCGGGCATATATTCTCATTTTACCGTTCGATGATATATTCTCATTTTACCGTTCGGGGATATATTCTCATTTTACCGTTAAAGGATACATTCTCATTTTACCGTTCGGGGATATATTCTCATTTTACTGTTCGGGCATATATTCTCATTTTACCGTTCGGGGATATAATCTCATTTTACCGTTCGGGGATATATTCTCATTTTACCGTTCGGGGATATATTCTCATTCTACCGTTTAGGGATAAATTCTCATTATAACGTTCTTGCAGGTTCTTCGTTAAAAGTTCTATATAATTCTTTCTTCAATATTCTTTCCCCTTAATCATCTTTCTTCAGTTTATAATAATGGTCAAGTATCCTCAGTTAAAATAAGCATTATTTTACTTTTTTCTTCATTGTGTTCACTTACATCTCTTTCCGTTTTCTTATCTGACAATTCCTATAAGTTTCGTTATCTTTCGGTTTTCTAACTTTCATTCTGTGAATTAAGCTTTTTCATTCATTACTCATAATTAATCAAGTTTTTACTACTCCTGGATGTGTAAATAATTATTCCATTCCATAACCAAATGCAAACTTTGGTTTGCTTCTTCAAAGATATACCCAACAAAAACCTGTCCCAGTAGATTATGTTAATAAAAGATGCTCATTGTCGTACATGAAATCCAGTAGGTTTGCAATAGGATATGATAGTAAATTTCTACTCAAAGCTACAGGCAATTAATTCAAGCAATTAATAATTGCCATATTTTTACAACTTCACTTCACGGTTGTTTAAGTCCGGTATACATTGGATATGGAATCGTCTATAAAAAGACGAAACTCTGGATGTATCAGTTTATTTCCACTCTTATTTTATCAACCAACAAAACCCTGTAAACTTAAGCAGTAAGTCACGGCAATGCAATATAAAAGAATTTAACCCTTTTGAAATGCAAATGAGATGTACATGATGATTTGAAACAACTAAACTAGTTACTATGCAAATAACATACATTAAAGAGGCGCTATCTTCTCATAAATAATCGCAGTGACGTCAGTATAAGTACATGTCATGTACTTACACACGTCATCAACGTTTTACAATTGTTCACTAACTGATAGAGAAGCGCATAGGCCTAGAACTATACAGTGTGTGTACGAAGACTGGGAGGTATACATGCACGTTGCACTGTATGTAGGTGTGGTAACATTACACGGCCGAGTTGAAGAGAGCTGAATAAATTCTTTGTTAGTTTAATAGTTTAATAATGGGGCTATTAACTGAAATTATCCCAGTTAAAAGCTTTATGTTTTAATTCAAATGAGTGGAAAATACGAGAAAAAATGTGGCCTTGACGAGATTCGAACTCGTTACGTTTGGCACAAAAGCAAGCCTTCGGAATTTTGCCCATCGCCTTAGCAATTCAGCCACATGAATATTTATTACATATGTCTCTGTATTAATTAATTTAGTCCAAAATATGATTGAAAGAGGCGCAAATAGCAATTGGTTGAAATTTCATCCAATCAAAAAATTGTAACTGAATATCCTTATGCCGATATCGCACCTTTAAATGTGAGGTATGACGAAAGGGAAACATGATGCCACTTGTAGCTTCCATGACGATCCGTCTATGGAGATAAGCAACAATCGAATATGCACCAATTTATTTGGATTAGAGCATTATAGCCTAATGGTAATGACAAAAAGGCAAGCAGAACTGTGAAGACACCACTTTGATACATAAATGTGCCGTTCATGTAAAATGGATTTAAAATGTCACAAGTTTGACAGTGACTTGGGTAGAAAGTCTACCTGTAGAAGAAGTGAAGTAACATCTTCACCTTGGTAACAGCTGTGAATGTCCTTCAATGAAATTGATTGAATTGATTTTCTTTCAAGTGAAATTATCTTTTCAACAAATGTCAGTAGTACATTACAGGCACTAATCTAATAATTAAACGAGACGTACCTGGAAGTTGAAATTTGATTAGGATTCTAATGACACATTACATACGGAAAAGGATTACATTGAATACCGATGTTTGAGTAATGTGAAATTAGAATCTATTTTACTCATTTGTTTATACATATCCAACGGTTGCAAAATCTCAGAAAATACATGCAAATGATTAAAGCTATACATATGTCATTTACTTTTCGAGGTATGGGGATGGGATATGTCAACTATAGTCTGATTTCAGTTGTTTCTACCCAAATCTATTAAATATTTTAATCTAGAATATCTCATACAAATTAATTTGTAATTTTGAATAGTTTCTTTACCACTTTATTCCAAATGGTGTTGTCTTTCATATAATGTAAACTTGCTTGATCACTGAACGAACTTTTGGATTAAAGCGCTCCATAGGCCTATCTTCTGGCAGTTTACAATTGCTTTCTAATAATTCTGTAACTGCCAGATGACGTTTCACATTGAGACAAGACTGCAAGAGAATATATTTGTTAAAACTCAAACTTGATACAGACATCAATTGGGAGGTTGTTCAAATTTCTTTCAAGAATTTGAACCTTTCCTTGGTATATAGCCAAAAATATTTCTATAAAAATATTGCAATATCGTCTTACTTTCAAGTGTATCTTGCTTTGGCTTCTTTCTAATAGCAATTTGCTATTAACAATTAAAACTGATCACTCAGTCATCTTGCGAGCCTTTAAATATCAATACGACGTACGGACAGACATAACATCGACAACCAAGTCAATGTCCACGGCCTTTGATAACCAGTTGTGGTGCCTTTCAAAATGAATACATTAAAACGGATGCATGGATCAATCGTCTTTTGAGCCTTCTTCGTTGTTTGATTCACGCTTTGATGTGAGAAATTTATTAAACGAAACTACAAGGGAACAAAAAAGAATAACAGTTATACCAATACAGCTAAACCATTCAGGCTGAACGTTTAAGATAAACGTCTCAATTAAAAACGAAAATATGATCTCGTTTGATCTAATGATGGAAACATAAACTGGTTTTTCAATGATAAACGCATATGTTAACAGTATATGAAATATGAAGTTGACTGCGGTCATTGCAAGTATAATATAACGTGTTGATCCACATTGAGGGATAGACCAATTCTGAAATGAAGTGACGATGACTCCCGTTAATAATGAGCCAATTATACCGTAATAGAATCCTATTTTATATGCACTGCACTGAAAATCGCCTAGCCTACTGATAACAACATAGGCTATTGATGCAAAAATCATTGATCCGAAGCAAACAAGCGCCGCAACAAATTCTGTTTCACTTTGTTGCTGCCCACGAAATATGAACGGGGGTTTAGCTAGAAGTACAGTTCCACTTAACGTTAAGATAGTAAGGGCGACATCAAACAGAGTTAGCTTGTGCTTTAATAACAGCCTACTGAAAACACATACAAATACTGGTCCGCCATATACAATCGCTGTTGCGTCTGCTGCATTCATGTGATGCAATGCATAGAATAAACCCATAACTGCTAACGAACCAGACACCCCTCGTATCATAAGAAACTTTAACTCTCCTCTGGAATTTGGCGCAATTTTGATTCGTAAAAACAGCAAAACGATTATGGACAAGAATGTCTGTGTTACATATCGGAAAAAAGCCAATTCAATGGGATCAATCTCCCCTCTTAACACACTGACGAGTATGGCTCTAATACTTGAAAGGGCGGCTGCACCGAAAGCAAATATTATTCCTCTATGTGAATATAATCTATTGCATGTTGACGCGTTATGTATTTCCTGAGATCTGTGTTGGATTTTTCCAATGGATACCTGAGATGTTTTCACTTCATTGTTTTCATCTGACAGCGGCAGGTCATCTTGTTGGTTTTGCAGCTCCATTTTCTCTGTTTAAAGTCATGAGCTAAACCAAAACGGCGGTATTTATGAGAACTGGAATATAAAACGAAAAGAAATGTAAGGAGAATACAAAGTGCGTCAAGCTGTTAAAGGTATGTATGGTTCGTGTTTCGTTTAGAAGAAACAGAATTTCAAAGATTCCTTTATAGTGTGTTTAAACGTGACTACACTGTGATTTATGTGTTTAGATCCTAAACACAAAGCTAAACACGATTTTACAGACTTTTTAAACATGTTTCTTTCTAACATTTCAAGGCCACCAAAAATTAACGCGTCACTGCCCCACAATCCATAGCAATCATACATACACTGTACCTAGGTACGGAGTTTATTTCGGGAATGGCTTCAGCGTGACACAGCGTGTACACTATTTAAGAAAATATAGTAAGGGCGCTGCGACTGCGAGTTTAGAAACCAACATATCTAGGAACAAAATTCAATCATAGAGTTGTATACAGATTTTGAAGTGGTTGCTCAGTCAAAGATCAAATTTAACGTACGACATTGAAAGTTAACTTTAGAAAGTCTCGACAAATAGTGTTTAGCTTTGTGTTAAAGATCTAAACGTGTTAAGAAATAAACATGATTCGAAAGTCTGAACAAAATGGTGTTTAGCTTGTGTATAGACTTGAGGATCTAAACCCACAACGTACAGTGTATAAATTAAATAGAACATGGAAAGGTGTTTTTTGTTTATATGAACAAAATTGTTATCGCAAACTCCAACTAAAACCGAACCAAATTGTTAATTTAATGTAGTTTTAATTTAATATGGATATGTGCACATAAATATTATATCTGGGTTTCCAACTGAATATTAGACCAATCTAAACTCATTTCGATTTATTTAATCACTGCTCGTGCACGGCCGCTCCAGTTACCCTTAAACAAACGCCATACAGTTATAGGCTATTCTGTGGACTTGGCCCCAATATGCCGAGTAGTCTGCAGACCAATAGGCGACAATACGGTAGCCTCCGTGGAGATGTACTCGCGCGTAACTTATCGTGTAAAGTCAATAGAGAACCACATATCGGAAACCACATTTTTTTGCAAATGTTCTCTGAAATCCACTTTTAAACCTCCTCCAACTAAAAATCCTTAATATGTTATTGAAAATTTACTCATTTATTAATATTTATTATGAATACCGACACGAAAAAGCCATTAACACTGTAAGAAATCTTTCAAAAGAAAGCAATTTTCACGTTCCTATGTGCTCTTAACAAATCTAAGATGACAATGAATATACATTAGAAGAACTTTCGGGTTCATAGAATAATTACGGTCGTTTCATCTGCAGTTCAGATTGCACGATTATATTTTTACAAAAAGCAAATAAACAAAACGACTGATCAATCTTCTTGTAATCTCATGAATATTCATATTTTTTTGTGGAAAGATGGCCGACAACTCATGCACTTACCCGTTTGTTTTCCGCTCGATTTCAATCTATTTGAAGTTTTTTTTTTTTTGAAAGAAAGTAATAAAAGATTCCTTGAATAACAAAGAAAGAAACCATAAACTTTAAAAGGTATTTGTTTTCGTAGTTTTTGAAATATTTTAAATCTCCGTGTGCGATGGGATTTTCCATTAAAGCCTAACGTTAAGTTTCGCGAGTTACCACTCCACGGAGGCTACCGTATTATCGTCTATATCATAGATTTGTAGCCTATAAGGATAGGGCATAGGCCTACATGTACGATAAATGTATAATGTTGGGCCTAACGGTATGCGTAGCCTGCGCCTGCGCGTCCATGATGATTGCAATACTTTGTTGTTTATTCGAGGGTCAGTCTTAAATTAGCCTACCTGAAAATATCTCCCTCACTTCCTCTCAAAAATGTACTGCCATCACAGTTCTCTTAATTGTCTCTACTGTGGCCATATCGAGACCCCAAAAAAGCTCAAATTAATAACATCCAATGTTGCTTAGGCGGCAATATTCAAACAATGGAAATTGTTGTTTGATGTCATGTGCACAAAGAGTGTTGACTTGCTAAATGTCTATAAAACCTGATCATGTTTAAACGTTTAGCGAGTGTTGAGGTCATACGTTTACTTGTTTAACGTGTAAATCCTAAGCATGTTTAGCCATGAACGTTTACGTTTTAAATGTATAATGCATAGGCATAAATGTTTAATTGCTAAATAAGCACCAAATTCAAGTGTTTAGATTGTAAACATGAGTGTTTAGCAGTTTGGGGATAAAACATGTATAGATTTCTAAGCATTGCATACAGTGTAGAGTAGTAAGTCTATTTCAATAGAGTGAGCGTGTCGTACATAAGCACTTAAAGAAGGAATCTTGTCTCAAGAAAATTCCTTGTTACGTCACTAGTATAACTGATACATATTAGTGATGTCACTGCCGTAGCGATACTTGATTGGTTTGTCGGTATTTGTATCATTATTCTTAGCAATGTTTCCAATCAGAATGGTGAGTTTTGTTGTATTATTTCTTCGTTAACACAATAATTTTAACTATGGCAATTCTTGTATATACATATTTCTTAAATAAAATGCATGTACTTCTACACTAACTAAATTTCTGAATTACTGAAATGGATATCGGGCGATACTCTCACATAACACTTTGAAAGTTTTTTTGTTTGAAACTTAGGAATTTAGTTTAATCGAATGCACCGAGTTTTGGGAATGTGATGGTTTGCTTGTATACACTAGATAGCATATTACCCAACGTTTGTAGCAACGATAGTTAGCCAGTGGGAATATTCATTTCAGGTTCACGCCAAAAGGGTAGGGGAGATGCGGGAAAGTTGAGCCATTTTTTAACTTTTGTCAACACTTTTCTATAACCAGATAACCAAATATTAATACATGGTATTAATTATGGTGGAACTTATTAACAATAATAATAAGTAAACTTATTAAGCGCCGAAATCCAGTAAAAAGCATCTCTTCACGGCGCTGTACAAAATTAATTGTTCGAAAAATAAGGATCAAATAGATAAGTTTTTAGTTGTCTTTTAATAATTCAGTGTTGGAGAAAATCTCAGGTGGCAAGGCAGAGAATTCCAAAGCTTGGGTGCAGCGACAGAAAAATAAATACCACCAAAATGTGTTCTTGTTGTCGGCTGTAATAGTTGACAAGAGTCACCAGAACGTAGGGTGCGAAATGAGATTGGAGAGATAAACAGGAGAGATAAACAGGAGAGATAAACAGGAGCTGTGCGATGAACAGATCAATAGGTAAAAAGGAGAATTTTGAAGATGATACGTTTTTCAACAGGTAGCCAGTGTAAGTCTTTCAAGATAGGTGTGATATGCTCAGTTCGTCTGAAATTAAATATAAGCTGGGCAGCTGAGTTTTGGACTAGCTAAAGTTTGTGCAAGAGTGAAGAAGAACATCCATAAACTGATAAAGAAGAGAGTTGCCATAGTCAAGTCGCGATGTGATGAAACAGTGAACAAGTTGTGTGAGGACTTCGGGAGATATTTCTTGATTTCAGCGATGCTTCTAAGATGGAAAAAGGCTGATTTGCATACATTATTTACATGAGCTCCCATAGACAACTTGGAATCTAAGATAATGCCAAGATCACGAACATTATCACTCGGTTTAAAAGTTTGAGAAGCAAATTTAAAAGAAGGGGTAACATGGATATTTTTAAGTTGGTGGTGAGATCCAAACATAGTGAACTTAGTCTTGCTGTCATTTAGACACAGCATTGAAGAGTACATCCAGCTGCGAATGTGATCTAAACAATGCTCAATGTTTCTCAATTCATTAAAAATAGTGTTGTGATTAGGTTTTAACGATATGTATAGCTGAGTATCGTCGGCATAGAAGTGATATCTGAAATTGTGGTGTTTGATGACTGCAGCAAGTTGGGATGTATATAACGTGAACAAAATGGGACCTAATACAGATCCCTGTGGTACGCCGTGACTCACTGATTGTCGAGGTGAACATTCGCCATTTATGACAGTTTGAAAAGTTCTGTTTGTAAGGTAAGAATTAAACCATTTAAGGGCAGTACCAGAGATTCTAAAATTGTGGTGTAATCTGTCGATCAATTTAGTAGTATCAATTGCATCAAAAGCCGCTGATAAGTCCCACAAAATTTAAAAAAAACTATTTCCTTCTAATCCATTGCATTGAGTATATTCGACTTGACACGAAGCATGGCGGTTTCAGTACTGTGGCAGGATTTACCGACTCTATTTCCCCAAGTAAAGAGTTATTCCTTAAATAAGGCACGAGTCTACAGGCCACTGCTCTTTCCACAATTTTGCTCACAAACGAAAGGTTAGAAACAGGGCGATAGTTCTGGAGGGATTCCGCATTTAGCGATTTCTTCTTGATTAGGGGCACAATAAGCGCGGATTTAAGTTTAGTGGGGAACTCACCAGTTGACAAAAATTTGTTAACAATCAAAGTCACTAACTGAGCAATTAATTTCATTAACACATTCTTTAAGCAAAAACGTCGGCAATGGATCAGCAGCGCACGATATTGTAGGGGAAGCCACTATTATTCTCGCAATTTCTTCAGTTGTGAATAACTCAAATTTTAAAAATCGAGATTCACAAATTGGGGGCGTAACTGAGTCAGTTGCATGTATTGTCACAGTCGCTTGCGTAATAGAGTTCCGAATGAGTTGCACTTTATTTATGAAAAATTTAGAAAACTGACTGGCAAGTTCACAACTATTTTGGCTTGTGGGTAGGGGTGAAGTGTCACGGTGTAATAATTGATTTATTGTCTTAAACAATTGCTTGGGATTAGAAGCTGATTCAACAACTTTCTTAGAGAGGTATGCACAGTTAGCAGATTTTATAAGCCCATTAACTTTGTTCCTCTGGGACACAAAAATTTGTCTATCAATGACAAGGTGGGATTTGCGCCACCTACGTTCAAGCTGTCTGCGTTTTT
The DNA here is from genome assembly GCA_020152595.1 of Chiridota heheva. Lineage (NCBI taxonomy): Eukaryota > Metazoa > Echinodermata > Holothuroidea > Apodida > Chiridotidae > Chiridota > Chiridota heheva. The sequence goes on along the minus strand of JAIGNY010000292.1, from coordinate 76,202 downwards.
TCTTGGCACCAGCTATTTCAAGATTGTACCAAGGGTCACAGTGCCGCGGACGCATTACACGATTATGCAGAGGTGCATGAACATCAAGCACAGAACGAAGTCGTTCATTATAATGTATGACGTCACTCTCCAATGAACTTTGTGTTGATGTCTGCTGACTCGAAACCACCATATTCAAGTCACTCTTAAACTGGTGTTTGTCCATGTTCTTTAGCTCCCGGTAAGAAATCATGCGACTGTCCTGAAGAGGTCGTGAACAAATCAATTTAAATAAGACCGCCTAATGATCAGACGGGAATGATGAATCATACGATAAAACAGAAACCAAGCTATCGCAACTTTGAGTTAAAATCAAGTCAAGAGTATGACCAACCACATGTGTGAGGGAACTGACATTACAAGTATTGCTGCATATATCCTGAACGTTATGTGACAATTGGCTCAACTCACCCTTAGCATAGCGAGAATTGAGCCACTACATAAGGAGAGTTCAGCCAGATGTCAATTTAAAGCACAATGTTTGTGGAAACGATTTTTAGACTGAAAAAGAGAGAAAAAGCCACATGCACTCATCGGGAATCGAACCCGATACCCCTAACTACCGTTCAGTTGCTCTACCACTGAGCTAAGCGGTATTACCCCTGGAATTGTCCCCTAAGGCATCATTTTTTCTACAGGTTGTTCAACAGTTCAAGTGCAGCTGATTAGTTGTATACAGACTGACAGAGAGATGGAATTAAATATATAAATATATGGAATGACATACATTTCATACCAACTCTCATATGGCCAATTCATAGCTCAACTCTCCTCTCTCACATACAAAATATGATGACAGGTTACCCAACAGTGGGTGAAACAAGGCTGCCCCCACTATTTGGGATAAACTCTCTTTTCTTTACGTGGGAAAAACTCAAATGATTCCTCAGTTTTAAGATAAAGTCATTTAACCCCAAGTAGTGTAAAGTGGTCTAGGTTACCCCGTGTGAAGAAATATTAGTTTTCCTTTCAAAAGGGAAACATACTTCTAAATAGAGGAAACATGAGGAAAAGCCCGCGGTACCTTATATTAAGGGGGAAGCAAAGCATCAATTAAAAAAAAAACTGAGGTAACCTCCTTACCCAATATTTTGGGGTAAAGTCCACTTTACCCCAAAATGTGTGTAAATATACATCAAGATATGTAAAACATAACAAGCAAAATAGATTAACTTTTAACTGTATTTTTCTTATGAAACTCCAAAACAATCTTTTGCAAAGAAAAAATGTGTACATACTGTACATTGGTACATCAAATATAAGAAAGCATATCGCAGGACATTTCGAAATGAGTTTACTCATTAATGAGGACAAATCTCAATTTAGATCTCATGTGTTATGCGTTTTTTTCCGCTTCTTATGAAGTATCAAATTTTAATACATACACGGTACACGGTGATATTATTAAGTGTTTAATATGCAGAATTTGTGATCTATCTAGGTTGTTGGCAAGCATGTATGCATTTGTATAGAATATACTTTAATCCTAAGGCTGTTCTGCCACCTTTCTAAAAACAATGCTGATTATGGGCAGATGTATTCTATAAACTTAAATAAAATTGAACATAATTTGAAATCCTTTGTCTTAAAGACTAAAAAAAGGAGGAATTTGCATTAGCAGAGAAAGTCAACTTATGACATCAAAATTATTATTTTCATATCAAACGTCAAAAACGTCCAGAAAATGTTAAAAGTGCATTGACACCTAGTGCCAAGTTGGCAACTTGTATTTAGATGTTTAGGAAAATACAATAAACCATTAATACATCAAAACCCTCTATTATAATCAGTAAGAAACTGACTATTTTCCAGCATTTTTCAATCACGCAATAATTTGTTCCATAAGCAGATGAATACCTCTTCAATTGTTCATATAAAGTCCTTTATTTGAAATCCTCTCTGAAATATCTAATTCCATTCAGGTATTGAGCTAAGAAGGAATAAATACAACTTTTTAAACTAAAAGACATATTTTAAGAAATGCTTAAGAATCTTGGACTGTGTTCATCTGATGACATCACAAAGTTTGCTTGAATTTCAAAGCATGAAATTTTAATGGATCATAACTCAAAAACTAGACAGTTTCTTCCAAGATTTAAAAGACATTTGACTCAGGAAATAAAGGTTTCTTAAAATATGTAAGAACTGTTTTATGTCATACTGCTATTAGCACAGAACTGCTGTAAACACAGAACTACTATAAACTACGGAACTGCTAACAACACAGAACTGCTATCAACACAGAAATGATATCAATTAACACAGAAATGCTATCAACACAGATCTGCTATCAACACAGAACCGCTATCAACACAGAACTGTTATTAACACCAAACTGCTATAAATACAGAACTACTATCAACACAGAACTGCTGGAAACACAGAACTACTATAAACACAGAAATTGTATCAGCACAGAACTGCTATCAACACAGAACTGCTATAAATTTACTGCTATAAACACTTAAATAATGGAATAAATGAAGATATTGTTTGCTCCAGAAAAGCACACACTTCAATTTGCAACACTATGTGGAAACAAAAATACAAAATTGTTAGCTTCCACTGAAAAAATGATAAAAGCGTACATGTAAAAACAGTTTACTTTCTGAATTTCTCTGGAAAAAAATCACCTTTCTGGGTGTCCTTCATTTTCATAAGAAACTTCTGGATGAAAATGAAAACCCCTATTGTGCTTATTTGTACCCTCCGTAAAATATATAAACCCTTTCGGCGATTGTTCTTCTGATTTATTCGTTTATAATTTATGATACCTCGGTGTGATCCCTGGTCCGATTTTAGTTTCCCCAATTATAGTCATTTGAATTGACCACACTTGGCCGTAAAATGTAGCATTACATCGTATACACCGACAGAGCGCCTGCGTATGTGTAACATACGCCATCCAGTTAATACGTGTACATGCAGGTGACAGATCACTGCACTGCGAGCGTGGGTGTACTGCCACGTACGTCGTATCTTATACTAACTTAATTGTCTATTCTTCTTTGTTAAAAAAATAACACTTCCCACAATCGCGGAAATAAATGGACAAAAATGAGATTTTTGAATGAGGGGCTGAGGTTCGTGGTAAATAAACTTTCAGCCCCCCCCCCCCCCCCTTTCCTTCCTCCCCCTCAAGAAAAAATGTTTCTACGCCGTTTAATTGAATAATATACTCCAAAGAGTGCACTGACCTGCTGACGGCCTTGGTTACTGATGGTTTGAGCTTTCCCAACAATGACAACATTGGTTCTGCTATGTTTGTCGGATAATATTTGTGGTACAATATACATTATTATAAATACAAAACTGCTATAAACACAGAAAAACATGAATAAATGAAAAATTCCAAACTTCGTGGTAATCTGAATGAAAAGGCCAGAGTAGCTGTTTGCTCCAGAAAGGCACACCTTTAATTTGCAACACTTTTTTAAAATAAAAATACAAAATGAATAGCTTCCACGAGAAAAATGATAAATGATAAAAGAAATCACCTTTCTGGGTGTTTTCAGGTTGTCTTTTATTTCATAAGAAACTTCTGGATAAAAATGTATGATCTCCAATGCTTATCCAAAGAATGCACTTGACGGCCTTGGTAACTGATGGCGCATCCATCAAAATGGTACCTTCTGCAATTATGAAACATATGCGAGGTTTCTGACTTTTTCCAAGAATGGCAAAATGTGGTTCTGCGCTGGTAGACTGTTGGTAAATGTAGTCTCTGGTGCGTTCTACCTGTAGATGGAAAGGACGTATAAAAAAGACTGATATCAAAAAAGTACTTTTCCAAAGAATGTAAACAAGCCTAAAGGATAAGTTCAGTGGTCAAGCAAGTTCATCACCTATGAAAAAGGGACGATAAATAAACAAAATAGTAAATGGAATACTTCAATATATCATTTTGTTAAGGAGATACTTAAGTTTAAAGTTGGCTCACCTGCGTAGAAATAACTGGTGTAGGAAGTCTATTGTGGAATGTTGGTGCCCTCATCCTCACATTCCTAACAATCCTTAATGTATTTTGAAGAAAATATATTTAACTTTTTTTACGATTTGAATTATCTTTCCTGAATCTTTTTTCAGGTAGTAAATTATAATTACACTTAATATATTCTGTTGTATTACTTTCCTGATATATTCAATGGTTTTTAAGCTACAAAATTGCAGAAGGACAACATGATTAGATTATAAAGACTTTGAGGAATCTGAAGTTGTTATCTCATACTGTAGCTAGTCTGATTTCAGTCGTTTCAAAGCAAATGATACTGAACTTTAATCTTACATATCTCCTTAACGAAATAGGATTTTTGAAAGCTTTTTGCACCATGATCCTTTTGAAGTACCCTTTCATATGAGATAAACCTTCTTGACCACTTGAGTAATCCTTAAAGTTACGGATGAATGGCAAGTGTGAAAATAAAGTGATGTTGGGTTGCATAGGGATGTGACAAATTTATAAATTCAATAAATCTTTTTTTTGGAATGGATGCAATTTAAAACCTAAAAGAAATGTATAATAATGTCACCTATCAATGTAACAATAATTGACAGAGTGGCACAAAATATCTAAAGCAGTACCTCCAATTTAATACAAGGTTACTGACTGGTGTAGACTTAATTATTTACAAGATCTTTAAATTACAAACAAAACAGTCTCTAGATTACTTCAGTGTGGATTTAAATTTTAAAAGTGTTCCTGTAAGCGGAAAATTTTATGTTTTATGACCAAGAAGATGGATCAAAATCATTTATTTTTTTAATTTCATATTTTAATTTAAGATAATAATGAGAATGCCAATTCCAGCTAGATTTCACAGGTATGGTAAAGATGTATGGACTCAGAACTGGCAGCTATCCTCCAGTTGTAGCAGAGCATTAGAAGATGCAATGGACTTTCATAAGAAAACTGAGACTTGTGTCAGAGGTACCATATTATGAAGGTTTAATGATTAAACAAACTGACAAGATGGTCTAATTGGTAAAGTGCACAACTGCGGTGCTGAGAATCACACAATATTTAGCCTGTAATTCTCTAAAGCAAAGCAACGTCATCCATAAAAACAAAATTGGTTAGCGGTGTAATGAGCTTGGTTGAAAAACATTGATAGAACCCTCACTGAATTAACAACGATTGACCATCAATTCAATATATTTAGAGCAAGGACTTACCTTAAATATCTTGAGAAAAAGGTCAGCATCATTTCCACAGAGATCCGGCAAAGCTAGAAGAGCAGCAGCTATTTCCTATTCCTCAGCGTGTTCACTGTTTACATCTAAAGCATCTAAGCACTGCCATACCTCCTTAAATGGTTTCTTCGATGCTCTGGCAAGACCCAAAATATCTGATGCAACCTTCTTAATTGAGGATTCAAAGTTTGCATGCAGTTCACTGTCAGTTAATCGCTGGAATTCATTTGAAAAATCTTCCATAGCAAAAAGGCAGGGAGAATGTTTTTTCAATTTTCCTATTTCTGGGTTTGAGTTAAGGAGTTCCCTCCTCTGGGCATATGCTAGTCCCATTTTTATTTTACAGAGATGATGTCCGGATTGGCCTTGCGGTGTTCTTTCTTCAAGTACTCCTTATGATGGGCTAAAGTTAGATCATCTTCCCTTCAGGAATTTCAGGAGTCCAATTTACTTCCCCTCTGTTGCACTGAAAAGACGCAAGACGCTAATGTCATATCATTACAAAGACTATCGCCAAGAACATAAATGACTATTAACGAGGCAGTACAAACTAGAAAATGTAATGGTTTGGTTTGGTTTGTTGATGTTTAACGGCACCGCGATAGTCAGAGTCAAATGTGCCAAGAGCTTGTAGAAAATTTAAAAGAGATTTTTTTCACCACCTAAACCCAAATGTTGTTTGCATCATAATATAATGTATAAGGCCACTTTAATATTAGTGAAATTAATGTCTTAAACAAAATAAAAATTAAACGCATCATTAACAAAATTCTGTAAAAGATAGAAGACAAATATATTATATCCACAGCTAAAACAAATAAAAGTAGTAGTTTTTGACTAACTTCAATGATTTTCAGACACCAAGTGCTACCATTTTGACACATATATATCTATATTTTTTATCATAATCAAGATGTCAAATTTAACCATCCATGTATTAATATTACAAGCTGAAGGTATGATGTAAATAACAATCATATCAATAACATAGAGTAATTATATTAAATGATTACATATATTTATTACATAAAGCTTATGTAAGAAAATTTTGTACGTACATTATAACTCAAACGATTATTATTTGTTTTCCTTTTTCTTTATCATTATTATTATTTTTAGTTGTACTCAAAGACTACTAGTAGTAGTTTGTTTACATTTAGGGTGACCTGACCCCGATAAGCTATGCTTTGTTCAGGTCTCCTCCACTGCAGGCATTTAAGCATGCTGTTTCATTATTGTTTATTATATTACATTAAAACTTATTAACTATGCTTATGTTATGAAAGTATTAAATGTTATTAATTCTTTTTTTGTCAATGATGCAGTGGAAATAACCAAATAAATATATAAATTATTTAGTAAATAAAACATTATCACATCAAAAACATATTAGTAAATAGGCTACTATAAAGTTCCATAATTTCATAAATAAGAAACCAAATGCTACTATTACAAATGCAAGTTCTATAGTAGGTTAATTATAAGATATAAAACATGAAAGCAGAAAACATTGCATCAAAATTGGATGGAAGTAGGCATAGCCGAGATCGTTTTGCACAATATTTTAATTTTCAGACATAGGTCTATGCCTATTTATGCAAAGTGTAAACATATTTCTGAAATTCTGAAGGATAAAATACACACGGTAAAATGCAATTTATATTATTATTTCAACTAGTGAAGAAAAATTTGAACCTTCGCAGTGGTTGAGTTTCCCCGCTCGAAATTTGTGGGATTCTTAAAGTTATACGTTTCCTATAAAAACTGTTGTGGGATAAGCTACTTCTGTAAAGAATCCCCCATCGGGAGAACAAAACTGTTCTTCCTGATCAGGGGCAGGAACCGGACTGTTATACAAGATTTCTACGATTGATAACGCATTTAGACAAGAATTTGACCGTGTATGCATCCTGGGTGGATCATGCTCATCTCATTAAAATAACTAAAAAACTAGGCTAGCTGTCTAACGTTACGCTTTATGTAACGACTAACGTTAGCGTATTACGTTAGGTTACATTAAAACATAAACCATGTATTCTCAGATTTCAGCGTTGCTGATTGTGCTCCTTACTCGACTCGACACTCTCATGGCCTCTGTATTGGTTTTCATGACCCACACCTAAAGATACAAGTGTAAAAAAAAAAAAAAAAAAAAAAAAAGAACGGTTTAAGTCATGGCAGCAGTTTTTCCATTAAAAAAGCGTAAGTTTTACGGTTACCGTATTCCCCAATGTGACCGTAAATCTTAATTTCACCGTAAACGCTAGACCGTAAAATTGTAGTAAACCGTAAATGATGGACCGTAGATTTCAAATACCCATTACAGAATCCGCCCATTGAACACTACTCCATCTTGGTTTTCTGTGCCTGTGGCATTCAAGTAACCGCATGACCGATTACGCGACATTGACATGTGGTCACTGAAAAGTTTCGAGTTTCCTATTTCATTTCCAACTTACTCCACTTCGTGGTATACAAAATTTGTGGTCAAATGATTGCGTAATACATGGTCAACTCGTTGAGAAAATGTCCTCGAAACGGGATGAAAATGACAGTGACAATTTCATCCCGTCCATGTTTCAAGGGGCGCTTTCTTCATATGCGTCGTAAGTGCTGGACCGTAAAATTTAAGTAAACCGTTAATGCTGATCCGTAGATTTCAGATACCGTAAATGTTGGACTGTAGATTCAAAATACCTTTAAAAAACGGTAAAACTTATGGCAGAGGTTTTCCATTAAAAAACCTGTAAATTTTACGGTAACCGTGTTTCCTAATTTAAGTGTGAATGCTGGACTGTAAATATGATGCTAAAAATACAACATTGGAGCTTGAAAACATCATAATAGGTTTAGTAAAGAAGCTCTAACTTTTACTTAATATATATAAATAAACATACTACATTAAAAAAACTAGAAGTTGGTGAAAATGAATAAATATATTGAAGTTGCTAGGGAAAACAAGGAATATTCAAATCTGGCCTTCACTAATCAGAATAACTTGCTTGGTTGCTGGTACTGAATACCAATGGACTTGAAATTTGTGTAGGATTGGAGTGTGACCATACGCACAGTATGCAACACAGTATGCATTCCATAAGACACACATTTCAATACGCATATTTGTTGTGTGGAGTATGTATACTTGTAAAAGCAGACACACGGTGAAACGAACTAAAATATTTTTTTCACTTTTTATGAAATCATTGCCGTATTTTCTCATCAACGTAAATAGTGATACAAATTTTGAAGAGTCATTTTTATAGGTAAGTTCCTTACCGTTGAAATAGTTTTCCACCATCGTACGTAAATTTTCCATATTCAATAAAAGTTGGTTTCAGTTTATAATTTTCTTCAATAGCATTATAAAATGCATCTACTTTGGTTTTTAATAATTCAATTTGTTGTGCTGATAAACTCAGATCATTTGAAATCTGCATATCAAGTCGTTCTTGATATTCTCTTGAAGTATTTAGGAGACCCCAAGATCGCTTTGTTCATCAAAGGTATAGTCCTCAATATCATCAAATTCTTTTACCTCCGAAGTTGTAGATTAATTAAAATCTTCTATTTCGATTCCTTCTGCCTTAATCAATCTTTCTGAAAATTATATTTTTTACAAATAAAAATTGCTCTCGAGGAAGCCAGGCGAGCGGGCGACCCGAGGGAGCCGGGCGACCCGAGGAAGCCGGGCGACCCGAGGGAGCCGGGCGACCCGAGGGAGCCGGGCGACCCGAGGGAGCCGGGCGACCCGAGGGAGCCGGGCGACCGAGGGGAGCCGGGCGGGCGACCCGAGGGAGCCGGGCGGGCGACCCGAGGGAGCCGGGCGGGCGACCCGAGGGGAGCCGGGCGGGCGACCGAGGGAGCCGGGCGGGCGACCCGAGGGAGCCGGGCGGGCGACCCGAGGGAGCCGGGCGGGCGACCCGCCCGAGGGAGCCGGGCGGGCGACCCGAGGGAGCCGGGCGGGCGACCCGAGGAGCCGGGCGGGCGACCCGAGGGAGCCGGGCGGGCGACCCGAGGGAGCCGGGCGGGCGACCCGAGGGAGCCGGGCGGGCGACCCGAGGGGAGCCGGGCGGGCGACCCGAGGGAGCCGGGCGGGCGACCCGAGGGAGCCGGGCGGGCGACCCGAGGGAGCCGGGCGGGCGACCCGAGGGAGCCGGGCGGGCGACCCGAGGGAGCCGGGCGGGCGACCCGAGGGAGCCGGGCGGGCGACCCGAGGGAGCCGGGCGGGCGACCCGAGGGAGGGGCCGGGCGGGCGACCCGAGGGAGCCGGGCGGGCGACCCGAGGGAGCCGGGCGGGCGACCCGAGGGAGCCGGGCGGGCGACCCGAGGGAGCCGGGCGGGCGACCCGAGGGAGCCGGGCGGGCGACCCGGGGCGACCCGGGGGAGCCGGGCGGGCGACCCGAGGGAGCCGGGCGGGCGACCCGGGAGCCGGCCGGGCGGGCGACCCGAGGGGAGCCGGGCGGGCGACGAGGAGCCGGGCGGGCGACCCGAGGGAGCCGGGCGGGCGACCCGAGGGAGCCGGGCGGGCGACCCGAGGGAGCCGGGCGGGCGACCCGAGGGAGCCGGGCGGGCGACCCGAGGGAGCCGGGCGGGCGACCCGGGGAGCCGGGCGGGCGACCCGAGGGAGCCGGGCGGGCGACCCGGGGAGCCGGGCGGGCGACCCGAGGGGGCCGGGCGGGCCGGGCGGGGGCGACCCGGGGAGCCGGGCGGGCGACCCGAGGGAGCCGGGCGGGCGACCCGAGGGAGCCGGGCGGGCGACCCGAGGGAGCCGGGCGGGCGACCCGAGGGAGCCGGGCGGGCGACCCGAGGGGAGCCGGGCGGGCGACCCGAGGGAGCCGGGCGGGCGACCCGAGGGGAGCCGGGCGGGCGACCCGAGGGAGCCGGGCGGGCGACCCGAGGGAGCCGGGCGGGCGACCCGAGGGAGCCGGGCGGGCGACCCGAGGGAGCCGGGCGGGCGACCCGAGGGAGCCGGGCGGGCGTCCCGAGGGAGCCTTTGCAAATTTGAAATTAAACATAAACAGATCAATAATAGTACTGTATGTGTGTGATACGCGATGTGTGCGGCATGTGTATGATGTAAGCATAAGAAAGTATATGCATGTTAAACAAAGATGCTCTTTGTGCATATGGTTTTGAACTTGTGAGAGTAACCATGAATAGGAGTAAACCATAGAAGGTTATTTACCTTTTTCCTAGTATAAAAATTTTAACTTTTGAAAAAAGTATTGCATTTCCCTGTTAAAATATTCTTTGCTGGTTAATTTCAAATACGAAAGATGAGCATGAATATGGACAATGGACTTCAGCCATCCTGCCATCTCTCCGTACCATCCTGCTGCCGTGTGATATTGGACAATTGAGCTTTGCAGACTCGTCTAACGGTTTGTATGCTAAAGTGACTTTACCCATTCAATATCTGGCAACAACTGGACTGTACGGAGACCTGACCTTCATTACCACTTAATTGTCAGTTTTGGTTTCATGCAAAATTTGTGATGTATGACTGGGGCCTGGCCGAACAGCTCACAATCTTTATAAACTTCTTCTAATTTCTTTCCTACCTCTTAGTGAAAGTAAATTCCTACTAGAATTTGATTGGGATGTGGAAAAGGCATCAAAAACTTTCAGTCAGAATTTGTTGCACCACTTCAAACTCAAAGAATTATCAAATATAATTTAAAAAAAGCAAAGGTAAAAGAAAACACCATGGTCGCTTTGTAATACACCATCAAATTTGCATCTAATATGCAAATTGATCTATGGGATTTAAAATTGTTATCAATGTTAAACAGATTTTGATGAAATATTTGCTACTTTGATGGCCTCTACACAGCCTTATACCTTTAAATATGACATCATCATCAGGTCGAACGAACTTGGACATCGTTGACGTTGATGAATTTGCCCCACTCCACCCGGCTGTCCATTCTCGTAGGCTTTGCTTCTCCAGTCTTGTGTTATCAATCAGCTGCAGTGGTCCATGTATGTGCACCATGGGATCATGGGCGACCTCGAGATCTAAATGTGATAATTTAATGAAATTTTACTATTTATTTTTGTTAGGGCTTTGCTTAATATGTGGTAAACTATCTTTACTATCCAAAGAACATTCTTGTTGGAAAAAAATGCAACTTTAAACGTAATGTATTTCTAAAGATATATTAACATACTAGGCCTATTGACCACCTGAAAAAGCTTTTGGTTCTAAATCACCGTTGTCTGAAGAAAAACCAAAATGACTTTTAGTCTTTAAGTTGTTATTCATCAAACTTTTCAAGAATATTCAATTAATGCAATGTGTGTGGTGTATAAGAGATGGCACGGCTCAAATTATTTCTGTTTTTCTTTTCACATTTTTAGAGATTGAAGTAGGGATGTGGTAAACATTAAAATCCAATTTGCAAAAATTAGATAATGTCGTTCAAAGTAGTGTGACCAAGGATTGAAAACAATGGGTTGATATGATGGGAAAAATATGAGAATGTAGCACTAATATGTTACAGGTTTTTCTGCACCTTAAATTCTGCTGAAACAAATATTTGTTGTTTCTTAAAGTTGAAACTTTTTAGGTCTAGGCCTATGTCTTTATTTGAAGTCTTCTAGTAACATCTTTCTTTACAAATGGGTAAATTTTTGGCTGAAATGTACCTAATTTTTTCTAGGGCTAGTGTACACAAAGTCAACAACCTAGTGGGCGAACAAAAAAACTTCCGAAGATAGACCCTGGCAGTGTAGTCCTTACCACATGATTTACTACAAAATACTATAAGAAAATCCAGACTGGAGTCTCAGTTCACCTCATTCTGGAGTTTGGTTTGAAGAATAATTAGGCCTACTCGGGTTTAATTTTAACATTGTGATCATCATACTATAACTTATGTTATGATTTTTTACTTTCACACTTCAGAAACGTTACTTACTTAGGCATACAGTAAGTTACCCAACGCAATGCAAAAAGTCAAATTCGTAGCCTAACCTTTCTTATTGGCATAACACACTGCAGGACAAGAAAATGTCAAACTGAATGAAGTCCACATTAATTACTCAACAAACCAAACAGTTGCAACAGTTTTCACTTGTTTATACATGTGAGATAAAGAACAACATGTGATTTGTTACCAGTGAAAGAGATTTGGTAGGTATTCCGCAGATTTTCGGCGATAAATGTGAACAAGCAATGCGGCGCAACAATGGCGTCCTGCTTCGATCTTTAGAACTTGATATAAAGCGCTTCTTAATGATATGCAGGTAACTATGGAAATGACGTATGCAATTTCGCTCGACGTAAAAATTATGGTCAATATACCGTAAAGCGCTATTTTATTTACGGTCCTGAACAGTAAAAACTCACCATAAAGTCTCTATTTCAGCTTTAACGGTTAAGGACCGTCCCACGCGGAATAAGGCCTTCATCGTAAGGTTTTAACGGATTATTTGTGTGTCTAAATTACGGGTTTTTCAACCATTACCTAATACTCACATTAAGAAACACTCAATCAGACCAGCTAAAACGTGTATTTCAGTCCATTTCTTACATCTGACGGAGGTTTACCTCTGCTCTTTCCAATTTTTCGAGTCGTGCATGCAGCTAGCTAGCTCAGGCATATCAGGCAGGCGCAGGTCACGTGTATAAATATTGCCGTGGCATAGAAGAGTATTTATGATGATTCGTTACATGTAGTTATATGTTAATTACACAGCGATTGGTTGGTTTGGTTTCACTCCATACAAGAAATGTAATTATTCAAGTTTTCTACCCTTGTTATTGAGGTAAACTCATATTTCCCTTCAAATGGAAAATGTTTCCCCCACGTACATGGTGAAACCTTACCTCAGCTTTTTAACAGTGCACACACAAATGGCTCAACTCTTGTAAATTATTCACATTTAGACATAAATACCTGAATATTTTTCTATTGCTTCTTCAATTCCTATTCTTTCATTTGTAATTAATATTCTATAATTTTAAGGACATTTTCATAATTTCATTGACGCCGCCAGTGCCCCCTCCCCTACCTAACTATATTAACGTCCTGCCTTCCCCAGGCTCCTCCCCCATTCAATGTTGGCCGTTGCGACTGTTTTTTTAGAAATGATGTTAAGAAAGAAGTCAATTTAACATTGAAAATGGGAAGGGGGTAGGGAGTTACAATACTCAGAAAAAAATATCAAAAAAACAAGACTATAACATTTAGTTCTCAAAACGCAGAATCGTGTTCCTTTCCCCTGCCCCATTCAATGTTGGCCGTTGCGACTGTTTTTGTGGAATTGATGTTAAGAAAGAAGTAAATTCAACATTGAAAAGGGGAAGGGAGTAGGGAGTTACAATTCTCGGAAAAATATTAAAGAAACATAACAATAAAACATATTTAGTTTTCAAAACGTTGAATTGTCTCAACAGTTTTGTCCAAGTACTTCTATTTGTTCGGGTATTAACATTTGTTAAGTAGGAGAAATGTACTTTTCAATGTTGTGTTGTTTTGAATGTTGTGTTTGATTTTAAGCCATTTTGGGGAATCAAAAGTGAAAATCTTTAGAGCTTCCTGTAGGGAAATTTACTTCTAGTAGGGGAATTTACTTACTGTACAGAAATTTACTTTTGAGGTCAAAAATATGACATTTGATAATGTTCTTGTCCCTGTTAGCCGTAGACGTGTTTACTATTTTGGACTTAGTGATGTGTACTACATAGTACATACAATAGGTAGCAATCAACTATTAGTATTCATGAAAGTACATTTAAAAGAGTTGGATCAACTCTCCCAGTGGATCAACTCTCCCGCATAGGCTCTTTCGTTATGTTAGTCTTCAAGCATGGCCGTACTGGTGACTTTTTGCTCCACTCGAAAACCTATTACAAAGGAAAAATCGCAACGAATGTGGCTTCACCGGAGTGTTTGGCTTGGGAGGGGAGGAGGGGGGAGGCAGTATTCAAAGACAGTATTGCGTACTTATTGCGCACGCGCAATTGCGTGGGTCCCGTGGCCCGTTTTAGGGCCCCAATGTGGGCCAGGGGTGAAGCGCTGGTAGAGGTTAAGGGGCGAAGCCCCTGCAGGAAGGTCAGAAGATTTTCACTTTTGATTACCCAAAATGGTTTTAAATCAAACCAACATTCAAAAATTAAACTGATGAAAAGTAGAAAATTCTAACGATCAAATCTACTAACAAACTACTACTTCTCTGAAAACTGAGAAAAGTCCCCCGATGCGCTTAATATTTCTTGTTTTTGATGCCCAAAATGTAGAATGGCTGAAAATCAAGACACAGAAGTAGTAACAATTCAATTTCAAAACAGGTACAGAAGAAATTTCACCCTAAAATTAAGAAAGAAAAAAACGCTTATAAGCAAATAGATGTAACCATATAGGCAAATAGCAGAGCCATGGCATTGACGGGATCTTCCCACCTGCCCTCTGAAAGTAAGGGGGATTTGACTACATAAAGTGGAAGCAAAATCATAAATCACACACATATATATATATATATATATATATATATATATATATATATATAATATATATATATATATATATATATATATATATATATATATATATTTATATATATATGTATATATATACATATATATATATATATAATATATGTATATATATACATATATATATATATATATATATATTATATATACTATATATATATATTATATATATATATATATATATATATATATATATATATATATTATATATATATATGTATATATATATATATATATATATATATATATCATATATATATTTTATATATATATATATATATATATATATATATATATATATATATATATATATATATATATATATATATATATATATATATATATATATATATATATATATATATATATATATATATATATATATATATATATATATATATATATATATATATATATATATATATATATATATATATATATATATATACATATAAATAGATAGATAGATAGATAGATATATATATATATATATATATATATATATATATATATATATATATATATATATATATATATATATATATATATATATATATATATATATATATATATATATATATATATATATATATATATATATATATATATATATATATATATATATATATATATATATATATATATATATATATATATATATATATATATATATATATATATATATATATATATATATATATATATATATATATATATATATATAT
Source organism: Chiridota heheva (assembly GCA_020152595.1). Taxonomy (NCBI): domain Eukaryota; kingdom Metazoa; phylum Echinodermata; class Holothuroidea; order Apodida; family Chiridotidae; genus Chiridota; species Chiridota heheva. The sequence continues at coordinate 60,749 of JAIGNY010000292.1, read as the reverse complement.
ATATATATATATATATATATATATATATATATATATATATATATATATATATATATATATATATATATATATATATATATATATATATATATATATATATATATATATATATATATATATATATATATATATATATATATATATATATATATATATATATATATAGATAGATAGATATAGATATATATATATATATATATATATATATATATATATATATATATATATATAGATATATATATATATATATATATATATATATATATATATATATATATATATATATATATATATATATATATATATATATATATATATATATATATATATATATATATATATATATATATATATATATATATATATATATATATATATATATATATATATATATATATATATATATATATATATATATATATATATATATATATATATATATATATATATATATATATATATATATATATATATATATATATATATATATATATATATATATATATATATATATATATATATATATATATATATATATATATATATATATATATATATATATATATATATATATATATATATATATATATATATATATATAGATATATATATATATATATATATATATATATATATATATATATATATATATATATATAGATAGATATATATAGATAGATAGATACACCGGGCACCCCCAAATCCTGCCAATCGACAAAACTGATTTAATGGTTTGATTTATAGAAATCCTTGGAAACAACTTCAAAACCAGTTCATGCAGCCCGCCCCCGTCATCCGGGTTCAGGATTTTAAAATGTACGAAAAAGATTTCTTTCATAACAATGGCCAACCCAAGAATCACCATCTTTTCGGGTTGGGCGGACATGACTCTAGCCGATTCGGGCATTATTCCCATACATGCCGTATATCTCTAGTATATCCGACCAGTCAGCCATTGGCAAAGCCACGTGATTTGGGGGTCCTGATTCCTATCTTCATTTTCCCCCCTCAAAAATCATGTTATCAAGGTCGATCGGGTCACCCACTTTGACATAAAAACTTACGGTTTCCTTTTAGAGACTAGCTACGCCACTGCATCTAACATATTTCACATCCCTGCCTGATTATGATCGTTGCCCGAGAATCATGTTTTCAGCATGCCGAGTCGGGAGGGCATGACCCCGAATGCCCGCTATCTAGCTGAGTCGGGCATGATTCAGTTAAATCACTGTTTTAAACATGCATCTGCCATTTTATCTTTGCCGGACTTTAGATAGGTATCCAAGTATCATAATTATTGTCATCATCATGAGGGCATGACACCGATATTTAGCCAAGTCAGGCACGATTTCATGCCCGACTTGGATTGGTATCAGGCCGACATGCTGCCGCCCCCAGCCCCCGCCTCGTACGGCCATACCTTCAAGTGCCATGAAAATGTACTCAAACGACGGGAATATGTACAGAGATGTATATAAAGTCTTATGTATACAAAATACATATTTTCTTAATAACTGAATAATAAGGTCTCCGAAAGAGTTTTACTTTTTATTTTACAATACGTTGCACTGAAAGGATTTGGTGACTGAAAGGTATAAGTAGCTCATCATGTTCACAGGAAACCGACCGATGGACGATATACAGTTACAGGTTGTGTGCTTTTGAATTCTTATAAGCCTATTGAAATTTGAGTCGAGATTTTCATTTTGATAGTGGCTGATGAAAGTATCAGTAACTTTTGCTGTACGTATACGTTCAATTTGATCTGTAACTGAGCGAACACTTCAAAATCTTTATTGTATTTATTATAGTAAATCTTTACTGCTAGAATATCTTAATAAGAAAAACCATAGGCGAAAATAAGGAGTTGGGGAGCCTGAGAGGTCTGGGTGATTCCCCTCTTTTTCCACATTTCTAATTTGGTAGGCAAATTATATTACCCACCAACCCACCCACCCACTCACTCACCCACCCACCCACCCACCCACCCACCCATTCACCCACCCACCCACCCACCCACTTACCTGTTTTGTGCCCCTTGTGAAGGTCTGTGCCCCTTGCGAAGGTATGTGCCCCTTGCGAAGGTATGTGCCCCTTGCGAAGGTATGTGCCCCTTGCCAAGGTATGTGCCCCTTGCCAAGGTCTGTGCCCCTTGCCAAGGTCTGTGCCCCTTGCCAAGGTCTGTGCCCTTTGCGAAGGTCTGTGCCCCTTGTCAAGGTCTGTGCCCCTTGCAAAGTTCTGTGCCCCTTGCGAAGATCTGTGCTTCTTGCGAAGGTCTGTGCCCCTTCCGAAGGTCTGTGCTCCTTCCGAAGGTCTGTGCCCCTTGCCAAGGTCTGTGCCCCTTGCGAAAGTCTGTGCCCCTTGCGAAGGTATGTGCCCCTTGCGAAGGTATGTGCCCCTTGCGAAGGTCTGTGCCCCTTGCGAAGGTCTGTGCCCCTTGCGAAGGTCTGTGCCCCTTGAGGGAGGTCTGTGTTAATTCCTAGCGATGGTACATGCCCCTATGCGAAGGTATGTCCCCTTGCGAAAGTCTGTCTCCTTGCGACGGTCTGTGCATCATTGTGAAAGTCTGTGCCCCTTGTGAAGGGCTGTGTCCGCTTGAAAGGGTTTATGTCCTCTTGCGAGGGTCTCTGTCCCTTGCGAAGTTCTATTCACCCTTGCGATGCAAAGTTCTGTTTATCTTTGCGAAGAGCTGTGCTCCCTTGTGAAGGTCTGTGCCCCCATACGATGGTCTGTGCCTCTTGAGTAAAATAAAGCGAAAAAATATGGGATCTGTCCACGTTCCCCTCCTTCAGCTGTACTCCCCCTCCCCACTCTTCTAAGAAAATGTTTAAGGTACGAATGTACGATCGACGCATTATTAAAAATAACCACTCAACCATACAATAAGGACTAATTCAAGCAATGTTAATGTAATTTGATAATCAACATTTACCAGTCCACAACTTCATAAGGAATTGGAAAACTAGTAAGCCTACAATATGGAGTCACCCGGGAAATTTAATCTTAATTGCTTGTAGTTTTCAGAATAAAGAAAATAAAAGAGGAAAAGTCTGACCAGACCTGCTTATATATCAAATCAGGTCTGAATGATCCAAATTTAAAGAAGCAAAAAACCTAATGTGATTTTAGCAGAAAGACGTAACAATCTATATAACGTAAGCCTACCATTACAAAATCATGTGACTGGGCCAATCAATGAATCATGACCGAAGTGACGTGATGAGCTCGTGTACATACGATTTACGGTAATGTCAACATATTTTACAATTGTATGTCAATAAGTTCTTACTTACCGAGTAAACTTGCGTTGAATAATGAACAGCATTCCTGCTGAACACAAACACACATCACGCGATCAATTAACAAAGGTATTTTTTAGAATGAGAGCAACAATTCTCTGATATCTTGTTATCAGTTTTATCTATTGAGAATGCGAAAATCGACTGGTCCCCGGGTAAACATGCCCTTTGAGTATAATATGGCCTCAAACATGAACTTTTCGGTATCTTTGACCTTTACAACGTTTCATATGGGAATGTTTTACCTCAAAACGCGCATAAGGAAAAATTCGCGGAACTAGCTGTGATGTGTTACGGAAAACTATAAATAAACATGGTAGAATTTGGATTGTACTATTATTATGCGGGTTGGTTTTAAGAACAAAGCATTTAAACAATAGCTGAATAGTTTAAGTTTGCACGTAGTGGAGGCCAAGTTCATTAAGATTTTCTTTGAGTGCGAAAAAATTACGGATTTATCAACACACATCGAAGGCGGTTCATGTATGTGTATTTATCATACAAAAGTATAATGTGGTTTCACAGATTTGAGAGTGTTTATGCGTGGGTGATCATAGCCAGGATTGTCACTCTTGATAATACCAGTGACCGTCAGAGGCTGAGATGGCATATGGGAGAGGGGCGGTACAGCATGAGGGAGAGGGTGGGACAGCATGCAGGAGAGGGTGGGATAGCTTGCCATGTTTGACGGAATAGCATGCCGCACATGGGATGTCGGCCAAGTGGAATGGAACTTTAGACAACATTTTATTTAACAACTAGCCAGTTCCAATGAAATTTCTTTGAAGCAAAACAAATTAAAATGAAATTTAATGCACATACAACTTCAGTTCAAAAGTTTCTTATACAAGGCATTACTGATGAGAAACTTTTTAAACTCATTTTTCTTAAACAAATGTATGACAAACTGTACTTGTGCTGAATAGAAAACAATCTTTAAGAATGCAGTGGTAAAAAAAGATATAAAGAAGATTGTTTCAGATATATAATAAACAGATATTAATTGATACAAAAAGTTGAATAAATAGCATAGTTCTTAAATTTTGGTATTATAATCATGCAACCTAACGTTGTCGTTATTCCTCGCTCTTGCACTTCTTCGTTCATGATTGTTGTCGATCATATTTCAGCCAAATAATGTTTAATTTCTGATAAATACAGTCATATGATAAGAAATATATCTCAGTGTAACAAAATATACAAGAAAATTCTTAACAATGGAAGAAAATCAGCCAAAATCCTACATTGGAAAACCTTATTTGCCTCTTCACAGCATATTTACAATACACAAAAAACAGGAAACCCTCTGCTCACAATAGTACTGTCCAGGCAGCTCGGGCGCGCTAAGATTACGTCAGAATCAAAATAGAAGGATACATAGGCTGACGCGAAGTTTTTTCTCTCATACCTGTCTACAGACCACGGGGCCCTGGATTCAAGCCTGGGTTGGGTAGACACGCCAGTGTACCACAACTGGTTATCAAAGGCCGTGGGCATTGACTTGGTTGTCGATGTTATGTCTGTTCGTAAGTCATACCTGTGTTCTCGTCCGGGTCGTATTAAGCGTTCCGTGATAGCTTTGTTACTATCATAACCGAATACGCAGGCGACGACCCCGTCATTGTAATTGTGTGTTCACTGGTCGTCGCTCATCGATTTCTATTTGTTGGAAAGTACGGGACTTGTTTTGCACCAATCACATTGGATTTGATATATATGATAAATAGATGTATGATAATTGTCAGGCCGTGTGAAATGGACTCTCAAATACTTTCATCCATAAGTTACAAAGGTCAAAGCGGCGATAACCTTGTGATTTTGTTTTTGCTCCCAATGAGAAACAAGAAAAAACACTTTTTATAGTTTACAAAGTACGGTACTTTGTTTTGAAATATTTAAATGAAAATTGTCTCAAACGATAGATAATGAATTCAAGTTCTCTATACCATTTGAAATGGAACAAAATATTCAAAGACTCTTTAGTTATAATGTTTGAAGTGCAAAATATGTGTGATTTTTCAGAGCGTCTTGCATAGTTAAGGAGATTATTGCAAGCGTATGAACCAAACATTCCCATATGAAAAGAATATTGTCATGTTTCTTTTTCTAACATTTCATAAAAAGAGAACAATTTTAGAAACAATTTAGTACAAACAATCATGTTGATGTTTATTCCTACCAGGAGATATTCAGATTTTAGGGTTCACAAAAAATATCAATAAACGAATCACAGCAACACATTCTCTGACAAAGTTTATGTATTTCATTAAAATCTATAAAAAAATTTTTTATTCAGTAAAACCTGCTAGAAAAATAAATTAATGAAAGTTAGGTATTTATATACATTGCCACATATACCCTATTCTAATAACTTTTAGAAACTTGTTCCTAATCATACAGAAACAACCAATTAACATTCAGAGGAATTTGCAATGGAATTGTCTCTAAGACATCAAACAAGAATTCATCATACTGTACAAAAACTTTAAAACGCAATCGGAAATCTTTAAAAATCCACATCTTTTGAACGGAATATGATATCAACCTGATTTTTGTACCAATTTGACTCTAGAATTATGCTCATTTAAATAAGATTTTACAAACAAACATGAGAATATTCCTTTAATCAACTATATCCTGCATTTGAAGTCAAGTTAGAAGTACCATCTTGCCAATCATGGTATATCTCGATCGATTGTGATTTCTATCTTAGTTCTCCTGAACGAAGTAGTGATGGCTCGATTGGCGGGGGAGATTAAGGTAGGTGGGGTGAGGGGGCGGGGGAGGAAATCACGCAACTCCAGAGGGGTTTTGAGTGGACCAACTTCCCCGGCGCAGGAAAATGGCGGAACGCATGCAGTGTGCCATTTTGCCCCATTTCAAACTATAGGTCCTACTGGCAGCCTGCATAAACCGCGCGTCTGTGACAACAATTAGGGATCGAGGATACACCTCTGCGACCACGTGACTAGAAAATCCTTTTAACCATAGCACTGACTGATACCACCTTAGCGTAGAGTGTTTCAATGCGACGGTTCAACAGGTAGGCCCAATTAATACAGTGACGGGGAATTTTTTGGAAGAGGAGTGGAGATCTAAACATGTAGAAGGTGAACGCAGTTTGCCAGTGGTGCCATAACAAGCGCTTTCCACTCAAAAGTCAGATATACACCAAATATGATCCATAGGTCGTGCCCAGGGATTTATATCAAATCCAGATCTGGATTTGTTATATAGACCCCAAATCTGGTCATAAAGTCTTGGGTATATTAGGCGTCACCAGAGAATATAAAATAAAATGGGAGGGGGGGGGAATCACAAAATGATGGCGTCCAGAGGACCGCTTAAGGGCCGCTGTTGGGGTCCATGTGTGCTTAAAGGTGGAAGGGTATGTGTAACTGAAAGTCCGTGGGAGTGGTGCTATAGCATTCAAAGGATCGCATCATTTCAAGAAGTTTAAGTGCCACACATCCTATTTCCATGCTTTATGTAAATATAGTATAAGTTGCTGATCGAAACTAGATCTATATACCATGCAGGACATACATATTTCAGAGCCTTGGTTACTAACATATAGGTACAATCACGGGTGGGATGGGGTGGCCAGGGGCGGGTAGTCCAGTAACTTGCTTTGTGAGTCGAGTTTCCAGGGGCTCGCTTTGGGGGTGGAGGACCAGGGGGCAAAGAGACCGGAAGCTCTGCGGCTAGTCATTTTGAGGGCCTAAAAGTGACATATTTTTTAAGGAACAGTACCTATGCATGCTTATGAGCTCGGGTACAAGAATCTAGTTAATTTGGAAAAGAAGCATATAAAAAATAACTATATTATACTATATATTAATAACTTAGAGTTTAATCAAATTTCATTTTTTTTTGAGGTAATCGTGCATGCTCTTGTGAACTTATCTTTACATCTGAAGTAGCTGAACGTTCCTGGGAATGGTCCTATACTGGCATCCTAGGCATTGTATCATTTTAAGAAAGAAATGCTTTTAATGCCGTGAATCAACTCTTATATCTCTAAATAAGATATACTGTAGCCAGATTTAGGCTAATATTATAAAAAGTTATTAAAGCACCTTTAGAAACATAACATTAAAATTTTGTTGAACTAAAAACGGCGGTCGTTCCTCCGCCCCCCCGCCCCCTTCCCTCACCCCTGGTGACGCCCATGTGTATATATACAACTTTGTTTTGTATTTTAAATGAGTATTCAATAGAGTTTATATCTGGCTTAATTTGGCCACAGATCCAACTTAATTATCCCAAATAAAACCCATATATAAATTTGATATATCCAGATCTGAGATTTGTGTCAAGCCTGGTAATTCGGATTAGAGGCGAAGCATTCTTATACCATGTGAAATGGGGCATTTCGTAAGAACAAAATCTCTTATTTCATTATATTTTGCGGTCAACCGTCTTTGGCACGACACAATGAGTTGTTAAAAAAAAGTAAAAGTTTCGTTCAAATAGCAGAGCCGTATTTTTGGGAAGGGGGGGGTTATTATGAGTCATCCTCAATTTTCAGTAAATTTTCAAAATTTAGTATAATTGGGAAAACCTTACCCCCCCCCCCCCCCCTTCTCTCCCCTTCCTTGACACACATGCGCTCTCTCTCTCTCTCTCTCTGTTTCTTGCCGAAACTACCAGCTATGCCTACAGCCTAGTTAAGTGGTCCGGAACACAGTGTCTCGTACGACACAAGGAGAAATAAACCTGAAGTGTCTGACAGAAACTACTCTCAGACTAATACTACGTTCCGTTCCGGATGTATAAAAAATCAACTCTAGAGTGACGTCATACCTCCATTTCTTCTGTTTTGTTAATCAATGAATATCATATTAATAAATACTTGATTTTTGTTTTTCAACATTTCTTCAAAGTGGTATAAATCAGGTACTTTAGTACACTGGTTTTAGCATCTCTCCTGTCATTTCCAATGGATTACGTCCCAAAATATTAGGGACAACAGGGGCAAAGGTTTCTTCTACAGTGGCCCAGTGGTAGGCAAGTTTTCAAAAAAAATTTGTTTTCTTATCCTGCATGCCTGAAAGTGGGTAGAGGAATTTGGGGTATTACGAATCCCTTAACTTTATGCTTATGAAAATCTATCAGCAAGTATATTTATGTACGTTGAAAAGATCATGTTAAATGAAACTTCTAACAACAAATATACAATGCAAGTATTCACTTAGAGTTCTGATAAATGGTTTTTGAATTATTGCTGAAGGTTTCAATATCTTCAGGGATCCGTTTTACCCCATATAGTGGGACAAGACGAAATATAGGGGTCCGTTTAACCCCAACATTGTTGCAAGTATAGAAATGGAAAAGCAGAAAAACAATTTCACCATAGTTCTAATATAATGATGATAGGTTTATTGATATAAGGTCTGCCTTCCTCCTTGTGATAAATCATCCGTATCTTTATTGGTTTCATCCAAATAAGTCTCTTAACGTGTCTTATTCAGGGATCCATTTTAACCCATCGAAAATGTTCCGTTTTGCCTTATAAGTGCTGGCACTATATCGATACCACAAACCATATAAGATTTATAGGAAAATCAAACACACAACTTCTACTCATTTTTATGATTTTAATATAACATAACATAACATAACAAGATGACGGGCTAAGAAGGGTGTCACCCCATTTAAGCTCAAAACTAACACCACCACCACACACACAAAAAAAAAAATGACGCCCAGAGTTAGTAAAGAACTTATCAATGTTGACTTTGAAATTGTGAACAGAATAGAGCTAACTACCCACTCAGACAAACCATTCCACTCATTAACAACTCTTTGCGAAAAGCTAAAACGCCGAATATCGATCCGTGAAAACACTTTGGTCAACCTCAAACTCTTACCACGTATCATATGAGGATTAGCTGAAACATGCAAGATATAACAGGAAGTCAAAGCACCACTACCAGATAGGAATTTAAAAACCTGAACTTTATTGCCACGTACTCTTCTCAACTCAAGCGTGGTCAGACTAAGAATTCACAACCTAGATTTATAAGAGAGATACCTTACTTCGGGAATAAGTCTAGTGGCTCTTCGTTGAACCTGTTCCAAAATAAACTTATCCTTCTCATAAAAGGGACTTCAAGCCTGAATAGCATACTCACGGTGAGGCCTGACTAACAGCCTATACAAATTAAAAACAACCTCTCTACCAAGAAAACGAAAGTTTCGTATTGTCAAACCAAGCATAATATTTGCCCTTGCAGCTGATAAAGCACACTGGTTTAGAAGGCTTCAGATTGCTAGTAATGACAACACCTAGATCCCTTTCTTATTCAACACAACCAAGATTTTAACCATGAATCAAAAACCAAATTGCTCTGACCAAAATGAATGACTTCCATTTATCAACATTTAATGAAAACTACTACGTTTGGGATCAGGAAACTAACTTATCCAGATCACTTTGCAAAAGTGAAGAATCCATAGCATCATCAACAATCCTGTAGAGCTTAGTGTCATCAGCAAATTTACAAGTCCTGGAGCTAAAAGAAACACCAATATCTTAATGAAGATTAAGAAACACCAATATCATTAATGAAGGTTGAGAAAAGAAGCGGACCCAATACAGAACCTGAGGAATACGACTTGTAACCTTCTTCCATGGAGATACTCCACCATCAACAACAACTCTTTGTGACCTGTAAACTAACCAAGAATCTATCCAACTGGCACACTCTCCCTCCACACCAAGCGCTCTTGTTTTCATCAAGATCCTGCCTAACCTAACCTTATCAAATGCTTTTGGGATATCTAAATAGATAACGTTCACATTATGACCAAAATCAACTAGTTTAGTAACATCCGCATCAAGAAACTCCAATGAATTAGAAACATAAGACCTCTTAGGTAAGACCCCATGCTGGGACAAATTTAACAAACCATTGACCAGTAAATGATCTAGTACAACATCCTTAACAATAGACTCCATGACCTTGCACACAACACTAGTAAGACTCACTGGCCTATAGTTACAAGCCAAACTGTGGTGATCCTTTTTGAAAATAGGAGTGACATTAGCAATTCTCCAATCACTAGGGACAACACCAACGTCAAAGTACTTTGAAAAGATAATACTCAGGGGAACAAAAAAACATCAGAACAATTCCGTAAGACAGCAGGATGTATACCATCTGGACCGGGTGCTTTATTTGAATTCAAACCCTTCAATTTCTAAGACACAACATCAACTGACAAATCAACATCCTTAATGGATACTGGAGAGTGCATACTAAGATAATCCACAACATCATCAGCAAGGGACTTCTTAGTAAAAACAGACACAAAGTAGTCATTCAAAACCTCAGCCATATTCTTACCACTAATGATAGTAACACCATCATTACCCTGAAGGGGACCAACAACCTTCTTGGTTTTTAATGAAACGACTTGGGATTAATCTTAACCTCTTTTTGGACAAACGTTTATCAAAAAGCACTTTAATATCTCTTATTAAGTTCTTTGTGAACTTTTCATGATCCATATATGTAGGAGGCTCCGCGTGACACCCACTGTGTTTCTTCTTCTATTTCTGACTGTCTGAACAGCCCTCAAAACCTCCCGATACATCCACACTGGCCGATTACGCCTACAGACTTTATTTAATGGAACAAAGCTATTTACACCCTCTCATAATTTGCCTTGGTAGGGTCCAGGGGCGAAACCCTGGTAGGGTCCAGATGCCAGGGGAGAAACCCCTGCAAGCTCTGCGATTTGGGGCATTTTGTAGGTCCAAAATGTTCCATTTTGATAACATCATTTGTACTTTTTCCCACGCCATCCACTCTGCCAATTACCCACTGGAGTAGGCCTATGGCTGTATGGTATGGAAAGTCATTTTCTGGTACGTTAGGTCTATTCGTAGTACACAAAACCATATAAAACAACAGCATCGGTGGAACGTGTGAAATTGGATGGGTGACCAAATCAATAAAGCAATGCTATTACAAATGATTATTCAACGAATACTCAAAAAAAAAAGGAAAATTAAAGAAAATACCGATGTTTTAACTCAAACATGTATACAAATCCATGGTCAATATACAGTACCCGACAAGGACTTCTTGTAAACCTGGCCCTCAAAAATTACCCTGGATCCGCCCTTGGTGGAGAAACAAGTATCCCTGGAATTAAAGTCTTGTTATTGTGGTCCAGTTTGAGACTATCAGTCCAGAAGAAATTAAACTGGTAAATAATTGTTTACCTATATTAGTTATGAAACCATTTTCTGTCGCTTGGCCTTAATTTTTCTCTTAAACCCGTTTCTGTATGCTGCAACTGTGTGATAGCTGCTGTTTTCTGAGCTGCGGGCGCACGAAAGTTACGGGTTGTCCCTATACTTACTAATAGAAAAATGCCGCCTTATCTTTTAAGCGGAACTTTACACAACTTCCCTGAAAATACGTTAACTTTTATATATCACCAAACTTACACACCTAGTTGACCAAGGGAGATATCACACGTGGTTCCGATGCTAACTTTGGATTAGAAGCATTTTTGTTTTATTGTAGATCTTTAAATGTTATGTTCTTACATGTTTAGTAAAGCTGAAAAAGCAGACATCAAGCTTTTTTCAACTTACGTTCTTGTAGATTTCCCGAATTCTTTGTGAAAAAGGTAAAAAATGTTGCAAACGCGTGCGTACAACTAGAAAAAGGGGCAAAATTGGCCGCAGATACAAAAAAATTACCATGCGCGTTCGTTACAAGACGCAATAATTGCGTGTATGGCACTATTATGATTATTCGAATTGGACTACCTCAACGCCCTTGTTCTTTAAATAATATTAATACATACAAATTGTACGCGTCGTACATAAGTAACACACGTAGGACGCATACTGGTGCGTTCATACGCCCAAGGCTGCACAGAAGATGCAGATACGCACTCAAAATATGTCAAAAATTTCTTTACGCAAGCGTTTATCTTCTTATTGGTTGGATTTAATGCTTACGTACGTCTTATATTTTTTGTCGGTGCTCGCAGAAAATGTGTCGAAACTTTATTTAACGAAAAATGTGCATCCTTTTATTATTACGATATTTACAAAGCGTAAAACAAATTTACAAGATGTAAAACAAATTCAAGTTTCCGTATGCTGATTTTCAGGTTGAAATATGAAAAAGACAAAATTATGTTGCCCAAAAAATCTGGGCAACTTTTTTTGAAAAACACGTTGAAGCCAATTGACTTTGCTTTAGTGTGTAGATGTTTTATGTATGTATTCGTTCATACTCTAAATCAGAGATTCAGAACGAAGGAGTTATTGGAATATGAAGATTCGTACTAGTATTATCCTTGCTTTTATTAACAGCATCATACCAAGTTTGATTTAAATCTGACATATCTCACCAGGATGTCCAAATTTCTCATGAGATCTCATGAGATTTTCATGAAATCTCATGAGAAATTGGGCCGTCCTTGTGAGAAATTTTCATAGGGGATGGGTTTGTGGAAATATGAGCATAAACAGAATTTCACTGTTAGTCCCGCCTTCTTAAAGGAGCACTAGACCGAAAAGTGGGGGCGTATTTTTAGGGGTCCCCAAAAATGCAAATGCTTATTTATCATGCAACGGTTTAGAAACTTTCTGGTTAAAAGGAATATTCAAGTGACCTTTGCCCTCACGTCGCCTGTGGGATATGGAGGCATAAAGTGTATCGATATGTTGTGGATAATATATATGTAAAATTATCTCAAACGAGCGCCCTTACTTTCGGTCTAGCGCTCCTTTAATATTTTTACATCAGCACTATAGGGATCATCTGCAGACCACAACACACCCAAATACTGAAATACAAATATGGAATAAATCCAACTTAATGATCTTGATATATCGTGTTTACAAGCTTGTTAACAGAATTCACATTTAGCCCCGCCTATTAATTAATATTCATGACATCAGCACCAAAAACAATAGGGATCACCTACACACACAAAACATCTATATACCAAGTAGTAATTAGTTCTTATATAGCGCTCACTTATCACAACAAATATGCAATCAGTGGCACTTTACATACGCCATATACATACTTAAAAACAACTGAACTTAATAGGAAAAAATACTGAAAAACGTTATGAAATAGGTCAGTTTTTTAGTTTCTTTTAAAAATGCTAAAATTACTAGAGGTTTTAATGTCAGTTGGTATCTTGTTCCATTCCCTAGGCCCTCCCACAGAAAAAGCGCGATCCCCAAAAGTTTTCTTTTGTGTTGATAGTATGTGATATGTAGTTTTAGACCTCAATGAATACTTAGTTTTCTTTTCATTAAATTAGGTTACCAAATAATTAGGAGCTGAGCCGTTTACACATTAGTATTACATACATGATAAAAATGAATTCTTAAATTGATCGGAAGCCAATGCAATTCTTTCAAACATTATGTTGGACTATCATATTTACTTCTATTTAGGATAAGTTTGCCAGCAAAATTTTGAACCCGTTGTAATTTCGTTTTGAACGATTTGAGGAGGTATAATGTACTACAATAGTCCAGTTGAGAGATGACCAAAGAAAGTACCAATTGTTCAAGGGACTTTTTATCTAAAAACTAGGTAATACCTTTAAACAATACAAATTGTGTCTTCTGCATTTTTCACTTACATGTTTGTCAGTTTGTGGAAGGATCTGATTATGTATCTAGCCATACTCCCAAATGCTTAATACAATAATTGTGTTTATTGCTTCCGTATATGTGTACACCATTGATATTAACACCATATTGTTCAACTTAAGTCTATCCAATTTGAGATTGTTTTTGCAGTCTTTAAAAGCCTTAATACAATTTATCTCATCCTCAGGGCGATTTCCTTTGAAAGAGTCGTAGTATGCATAGTCGTCAGTGTACCCTATAACTGCATAATGGCTAACTGCCTCACTTATTCTTGAGTGCTGGTGGCAATATGTTCTTTTAATGTATTTGCATACAAATTGTATGCTACAGGGCATTTGTGGGACAAAGAATGGGAGATGAAGCTCCTCGGAAAAGGACTGATCTACCCGAACCTTCATTTTCCGCCCTTGCAAATAGCTTGCATTACACTTAGGAGAACACTGTGATCGACAGTGTCAAAAGCAGCCGAAAGGTCGAGAGCTACTAATGGTGTAACTGTCTGCTTATCCATATTAAGCAGCAGTCATTTGTTACCTTTATCAAAGCTGTTTCAGTACTATATGATTCTCTGTATGCACTTATATAATCAGGCAGCAAATTCTTATTATTAAGATGATATTAAGTTGGATAAGCATTCCCTTTTCGACTATCTTGGATATAGGCTAAATGTCAAGTTATTCACATGCCTATAATTTGAAGGGACTAAATCGAGTCCAGATTTTTTTAAGAGTGAGCACACAATTGATGTTTTCCACAAAGATGAACAATTTCCTATAGTTATATGAATTGTTAACAATCAGTGATGAAAAAGGAAGAAGAGCTTGTATGTGAACTTTTAATAATCTAGCCGGGAAGGGATCTGTCGGACAATAGTCTTATAGTTGGATTAGCCTGTTGTATGAGTTGCATAACTTCGGCCTCGCTTAAGAATCCAAAGGCCGATAGCTCCCTGCAGTCTCCCATAAGTATGACATAAATCCACCTCATTGCTCTTGAGATATCGTGTTTACAAGTTTGTTAACGGAGTTTTACATTTAGCCCCACCTATTCATTAATATGCATGATACCAGCACCAAAATCAATAGGGTTCATCTACAAACAACAGCACACATGACATCCATATACCACGTATGACATAAATCCACCGCACGGTTCTTGAAATATCGTGTTTACAAGCATGGAGCCCGGGAAATTTTCAACCTACGCCCTCTCGGAGATACTGCAAATATAAATAGAGGTAAGCGTATACTTGCACACAAGAGAGTTCCACCTGTATAAATCTCTCAGATTTATTTATAGAGCGCGAGCCAAAATTTATATAAACGCTGATCTAAAGTTTGATTCGACAAAATCTCTTTATTTCTGACAACAAGTTCGTTAATCTTTTAATCCGTTAAACTTTCACTATTATCGGTATTTGTAGCTGTAATCTGGTGACTATACTGTACATAAATAACGAACAATCGTAAATATCGAACAAAAATACACATGGAAATAGCTTACATCATTACGTAAACAGACGGGGAAATTACAGAGATGGGGTCGGATGAATATCACACAACAATGAGAATGAAATTATTTAAATGTGCTGTCGCTTCAAACGTATGCGCATCAGCAGCAATTATTTAAAACATTCACGTCATTCAAAGGAAAACCATCTTACTCAAAATCTTACTATGCCTACATATGTGCGCAACAACAGGTCAATAAGATTTCAACGTTATACAAAATTATGTTTAAACGATTCTTTTTTGACCAAACAAACCATTTCCAACAATAATTGAAATACATGAATCAGATAATCGATTGCAAGAATTAATATACTTTATACAAAACTTATTGCATGAATTGTTTGCCAACCCATTCTCGAGGTCGAACATCCGGGAATGTTGTGGTGCACGGCGACGTAACAATGCTTTTTTGACGGTCTCAAACTTTACTCAAAGGCGAAAACAAACAGTCAGTTATCATTGCAGTCAATGGGAGCAGAACAAATTTGTTGTCATTTTTCAACAAATACTGGACAGAATTGATTTTTCTTCATATATGTTGTGTATTAGATAATAGTTTCCAACATATGAGTATTGAGCACCATTAATTTTCGCTGACTGGCTGAGGCGACACAAGTATTTATAAAAAAATATCTCATTGACTGTAATGATAAAGTTTCCCCTCCAACTTAGCGAAACCGCACTGAGCTCTTACACAGTTACGTCGATTCCGACCTCGAGAATGGAAAATACTAAAACAAAGACCTCACATCCAGTCACGTCAATCGATATTGCGATTCAATTCCAGAAACAGATTTATAATAAAAAACAAATTTATATCAAGAATGAACTGTACGCACAAACAAAACACCGTGCAACGCACATCACACGCGACAACAAATTACACACAACAACAACACCCACAGCAACACGCACGAAAACACGCACAATAACGCGCGATGCAAAACACGTTTAAAATTAAAGAAACGCGCGCAAAATATTCATGATGCAACGATGTTACAAAAGACAATCAGGAACTCATTTACACTCCCCTTGTAAAATTATAAAGATTTTACATTAAAAAAATGCGAAATAAATTAATTTTTTTTTTTACAATTATCAATATTCAGAAGCCTTTTACACTACACACAATTTTGCAATTGGTCTTTTTAGTAGGTTATTATAGACCTGAACCTCGACACTTCTCACTCTCTCGTCGCTACCCTTGAAAACCTTAGAGACTCTCACTAACGGCCATCTACCGCTAGGAGTGGTTTCGTCGGTAAGGAGAACTACATCCCCAACAACGACATTTTCATTTGGAGTATTCCACTTATGGCGTTTATGGAGGAGAGGAAGATATTCCTTGCGCCATCTCTTCCAGAACAAAGAAGCAAGGTACTGCACCTGCAGCCACCTTCTTCTGTCGAATGAGGTTCCTGCGATTACTAGGGTGTCAGACCCTTGTTTCATCAACGGTAGGTAGTTCGGAGTAAGAAGCTCCTCGCCTTTGGGTCTGATAAGAAGTCAGTGAGAGGTCTAGAGTTGAGAATTGATTCAACTTGGCTGGTACAGTAGTCAGAACCTCACCAGTTACTGTATGCTGATCAGCCTTTCCCAGGTTCCTCCAAAATGGCTTTGTGTAGGCGGGTTAAAGTGCTACTCACAGCCCTTTATATGAAGAAACACTTCGACGTCGTCTTTACTCTTGGCTCTAAGAGCATCTCTCAACTCTTTCTTTCCAGCCTGGAAATTTGAGCCATTGTCGCTGTGTATCTTTTCTGGCTGCCTTTTTCTTGCGTGGTGCGTGGGCCTGAAAAACCTGTCGTTTGAGGTTTGAGTTCTACGCAAATTCTGTTGATTGGCATGAAAGCATGCGCATTAAAAGTCGTGTCCACACAATAAAGAAAAAGTCAATGGCCTACAAAACGTGTCCACAAAATTTTGTGACCAGAATTGATCGCAAAATTATATTCGATAATCTAAAAAATCGATAAAGCAGTAGTCAACATTGTCTAATAGTGTACCGCAAAGAATAAAATATCAAACGTCTTTCGTAAACTTATGAAATGCTTATTATAAATAATAGAAAATGAGCAATAAATGATGCGCGCATACGAAAAATAAAACAAAACAATAACGCATCAAAATGCAAGCTTACGACGTGAAGGCTTGCGTCCTTCTTTGGGCAATTTCTCCTGACTTTACTTTACAACGCGATAAACTGATAGAGCGTACGGATTTTGCTCGAGCATGTTTGAAATAAGCACTCTTACCTACCGTTCCATTTCTGAAGCCGTAAACAACCTAATAGCAAAGAAAGTCTGGAGAAAAAAAGGTTTAATTCCTCAGGAATTTGTGTAAAATGTAATGAAGAAGGTAATAGTTTTCTCGGACTGAGTTGCTATCTTGTGAATATTAGGTTTTGAAATTTTAAAGTGTAGTATATATTAGCAATGCAATTTTTTACACATGGAAATGCATAGCGAGTCATTCTCACTTATGCCCAACTTTCATCGGCTGATCGAATAGGCCTACACAGAGCCGAAGATAGCCTACCCAAAATCGTGTTTTCTTCCATTGCCCGTAACGATAAATGCCCACATGGTTCGAGTTTCGGGTGTCCTGTAGTAGGACTGCCTTCCGCCTTACTTTCAGTCTTAAAATTTGAAGTTAAAAATCATTTCTGTGGTGACCTGTGTCACTAAGTGGCCCACCGGTCCTATGACCCTTATATAGCTACCCAAGTACAAAGAATTGGGCATGGATCAACCCACATTGAGCCCATACATGGCCCATATGGGATCTACTTCGGCTTGCCCATATAGGTACCGTATGGGGAAAACCTGGACAAGCCCATGTGGTCTGCATGAGGGATGACCCATGTGGGCAACAAACATATGGGGAAAACCTGGGCAAGCTCATGTGGGCTGCATAACCTGGATAAGCCTATGCTGGCTGCATAAGGGATGAACTATGTGAACAACATATGGGAAAAACCTGGGTAAGCTCATGCGGGTTGTATATGGGATAACCCATGTGGGAAACCTGGACATGCCCATGTTGTATGCATAAGGGATGACCCACGTGGACAACATATGGGGAAAACCTGGGCAAGCTCATGTGGACTCACCCATGTGGGTAACACATGGAAACCTGGACAAGCTCATTTGGGAGGTATATGGGCTGGTCCATGTGGGCAGCACATGGAGAAAAAACCTGGGTAATCCCATGTGGGCTGCATATGGCCTGACCCATGTGGGTAACACGTGGGGAAACCTGGGCAAGCCAATGTGGGCGGCATATGGTCTGCCCATGTGGGCAGCATATGGGTCTGCCCATGTGGGCAGCATATGGGTCTGCCCATGTGGGCAGCATATGGGTCTGCCCATGTGGGCAGCATATGGGTCTGCCCATGTGGGCAGCATATGGGTCTGCCCATGTGGGCAGCATATGGGTCTGCCCATGTGGGCAGCATATGGTCTGCCCATGTGGGCAGCATATGGGTCTGCCCATGTGGGCAGCATATGGGTCTGCCCATGTGGGCAGCATATGGGTCTGCCCATGTGGACAGCATATGGGTCTGCCCATGTGGGCAGCATATGGGTCTGCCCATGTGGGCAGCATATGGGTTTGCCCATGTGGGAAGCATATGGGTCTGCCTATGTGGGCAGCATATGGGTCTGCCCATGTGGGCAGCATATGGGTCTGCCCATGTGGGCAGCATATGGGTCTGCCCATGTGGGCAGCATATGGGTCTGCCCATGTGGACAGCATATGGGTCTGCCCATGTGGGCAGCATATGGGTCTGCCCATGTGGGCAGCATATGGGTCTGCCCACGTGGGCAGCATATGAGTCTGCCCATGCAGGTATCATATGAGAAATACCTGGGCAAGCCCCTGTGGGCAGAATATGGGTTGACCATATGGGTGTTATATAGGTAAAAACTAGGCAAGCTCATGTGGGCAGCATATGGGTCGACCCATATGGGTATGAAATGGGAACAACCTGGTCATGTCCATGTGTGCAGCATATGGGAAACACCGCGATGAGAGGAAACATTCTTAAGTAGGTGGAGTTTCGATGTGTGGTTGTTGAAAGAAACTATATCTAATTTGATTTATCCGCAAGCAGTTTGCTCACCTTTTCCTTTCAATTTGATTATTCAGTTATTGGTGATCAGAGAGAGATACAGCTTAAAAAAAATGTGTTTTAATAAACAATTGAAGTGAATGTTTTATTTTGGGATTACAATGAACCAATTATGATGCATGGATTATACAAAATAAATAAAATTTTCAGATATGATATTACTGAATAAGTCTCTTCTTGAAGTAACGTCAGTAAGTAGATAAGCAATTGATGAGTTAGAGATCTGTATGCGTATCTGGAGAATTATTCTTTTGGCTCGATCTATTGATCCATGTATGGAATAACTGACCACAATTGATGGATATCCCCATCTGGATCCCATGTGTTGCCCATATGGGATGGCCCAAAAATTGCACACCCATTTGGGCCACAGGTAAATCCCATAGAAATCCGATAAGGGATAGCCCATATTATACCCACAAACTGCCTGCTCACATAAAACCAATATTATTTCCATATGGGCTGGCCCATATCATTGCATGCCCACCTGGGCCCCAGATGAATCCCTTAAGAAAAAGCCCATATTCTACCCACAAACTGCTTGCTCACATAAAAGCCATATTATTCTCATATGGGCTGGCCCATATCATTGCATGCCCACCTGGGCCCCACATGAATCCCATAAGGGATACTCTACCCATAAACTGCGATGCCCACATGAAATCCATGTTATGCCCGCCTGGGCCTCACATGTAACCAACATGGGCATCTGGGCTGGACCATATGATTCTTGGGGCCCATATGAAGTAACCCTGATGAACCCTATATTTTTGCCCATCCCATATGGGCATGCCACATGATGCCCATTTGGAGCCCAGATGTAGCCCATATTGGAATCTGTGCTGGACCATATGGGTCCTAATGTGATTCTTGGGTGCAAAATCAAAAAGGGGCCCAGAAGGGGTAACCCAAATGGGACCCACATTTTTGTCTATATGTAGCCCATATGCCACCTATATGAGCAAGATACGTACCTGCCGCTTAAACCGTGGCAACGGCAGAATCTAGTTATTTGGGAGTAAGACAGGCATTTATCCACATTTCATTTAGGAAGGGGGGTGGAGAGGGAGGGACAACCCTCGGCAATTCCTGTCGCTATGGCGATGGAAACTTAAATCTTGGAAACCAAAAAATTGAAAAATGATGATTATGTCTCAGCCTCACATGGGGGTGACCAAATAAAAGTTTCTTTAGAGTAAAAAATGTACTGAAAATAATTCGGTAGCATGAAATACCTTTGTTCTTTACTGCCCTCAAATTACCGGCAATCCTACTTCGAATTTTTACGGGCCGTAACTCTGTCCCCACAAACCCCATAGCGCTGATACAATATCTACGATACCATATCACTGCGCAACAGTATATACCAAGTCCAGTAAGTGCACGTAATACATGCAGAGAGGTGCCTGAAAATAATAATGATCATTTTGCTAAAGGAAAATGTCATATTGTTTGCTTTGTCAATCAAGTCTTTACTTTCGATAATTGTTCTGTGCGTTTTGTTTTTTTTAATTAGAAGGTTTTTTCATTCAAAATTATATTTTGTACTGGCAAGTATTAACAATTTTTGCCGCTCAAAATTTGGGAAATGGGGGAACATGGTCGCCAATTTTTTCTCTGAGTTGGCGACCATAAAGCAAACGCAATCATTGTGGGTTGGGGAGGGAGGTTATTCCTCAATAGAATAAACCAGACAATTTGTGGGAAAGGATTAAAAATCCTACAATTTGAATGATTAATAGCCACCAAAGTTATACCGGTGTTTAAAACTGATGATGCAGGAATTTTTTCAAACTATCGTCCTATTTCATTGCTTCCAACATTATCTAAATTGTTCGAAAGATTAGTTAGTACATTAGAGATTAATACATTTTATCAATAAGAATAATTTATTTTTTAGCGGTCAGTTTGGTATTAGAAAAAATTATTCAACGCTTATGGCATCTCTTATAATAACTGGCGAAATCGTGTGTTCCCTTGATGAGAAAAATGTTACTGTCGGCCTTTTTATTGACCTTTGAAAAGCATTCAACACAATTGATCATAACATTTTAACGGAAAAACTTATTACGGTATACGTGGAATTTGTCATGACTTGTTTAAAAGCCGTCTTTCAGATCAAAAACAATTTGCTGTATATAAAAATTAATATTCTAATGTAAGTACAATTAATATAGGTGTTCCTAAAGGTTCCATATTAGGCCCATTATTATTTTTGCTTTATATTAATGACTTATACAAATGTTCCTTAATATTCAATTTTATTCTTTTTGCTGACGACACTACAATGTACCTTCATGATTCAAATGTCAATAATACTCTCCGTCAAGTCTCTTCAGAATTTCATCTCGTTTCTGAATGGTTCAAAACTAATCGTTTATCCCTCAACCTATCCTAAACTATGCTGATTGTATTCAGTAATATTACTCATGAAATGGCCAACCTCTAGAAATAAATATCGATAACAACATTATTCAGGCAGTTCCATATACTAAATTCCCAGGACTCTTTAATTGACAGAAATTTAAATTGGAAAGATCATATTTCTAAGATTTTAAAACAGTTAGCAGGTAATAGTGTATTAAATAGACTAAGACATAGGTGATGGTGTTAGTTTGGGCTTTTTATGGGGTGACTAACCCTTCTTAGCCCATAATCTTGTTATGTTAGGTTACATTTCATTCCACCCACATACTTCTTTTACTTTAAAATTCTCTTGTCCTCCCTCATCTTTCAAGTTGATCCACTTTAAAACGACTCTCCAAAAAAGAGCTATTAGGATTATCTGTAATGCATTACCTAGATCCCCATCATTGCCCTTGTTAAAAAAAAAAAAAAAAAAACCTCTTGACTCATTTACGATCTGTACAATTACAATTTAGGCCTATTCATGTATAAGTTCACCAACAACTTGCTGCCCGTGTCACTTTGATCATTCTTTAATACCAACAAAAGCTTTTACTCCTACAACACTCGTAAATCTCACCACTTAATACAACCCTTTGTATACTAGTACAGCTCATTCTTAAGTCCGTAGGGCTCACTACTTAATGTAACCCTTTATTCGTACTTGTACAGCTCATTCTCAAGTCCGTAGGGCTCACTACTTCATGTGGCCCTTTATTCGTACTAGTACACCTCATTCTTAAGTCCGTGGGGCTTACTACTTAATGTAACCCTTTATTTGTACTTGTACAGCTCATTCTCAAGTCCGTAGGGCTCACTACTTCATGTAACCCTTTATTCATACTTGTACAGCTCATTCTCAAGTCCGTAGGGCTCACTACTTCATGTGGCCCTTTATTCGTACTAGTACACCTCATTCTTAAGTCCGTAGGGCTTACTACTTAATGTAACCCTTTATTGGTACTTGTACAGCTCATTCTCAAGTCCGTAGGGCTCACTACTGAATGTAACCCTTTATTCGTACTTGTACAGCTCATTCTCAAGTCCGTAGGGCTCACCACTTAATGTAACCCTTTATTCGTACTTGTACAGCTCCTTCCCAAGTCCGTAGGGCTCACCACTTAATGGAACCCTTTGTTCGTACTTGTACAGCTCATTCTCATGTCCGTAGGGCTCACCACTTAATGTAACCCTTTATTCGTACTTGTACAGCTCCTTCCAAAGTCCGTAGGGCTCACTACTTAATGGAACCCTTTGTTCGTACTAGTACAGCTCATTCTTAAGTCCGTAGTGCTGGCGTGACTTTTGGAATTCCCTTAGTATTGATTTTAAAGTATCAAAATCCCTATATAACTTAGGTACAAGCTCCAGAAACCTCTGTTGGCCTTTTACAACTGATTGATTCTCTTGCATATTTTTATTTTTTTCCCTTCCGCTTTTTTTTTTTTACAATTCTATGAGTGCGCAGGTAATGGCATGAGTGGGAAGGTTGCGGGATGGGTACGAGTGGGTTCAGGTAGGATTTTAAAGTATCAAAATCCCTATATAACTTAGGTACAAGCTCCAGAAACCTCTGTTGGCCTTTTACAACTGATTGATTCTCTTGCATATTTTTATTTTTTCCCTTCCGCTTTTTTTTTTTTTGTACAATTCTATGAGTGCGCAGATTCAGGTAGATAGTGCAAGGTGTGTCGGATGGGAATGGTGGGTCGCTAGGAAAGGGGGCTGTGTGGGTAGATACTGCTTTTATTGCCTTATGCTGTATGTTTTTTTCTTTGATGGTGAACTGGCTAGCAAAAGTTTAACACTTCCCCCAGTTCACCATTCACTCCATTTATACTGATTATATGTACATATGTGGGTATGTTTGTATATGTATGTTTGTATATGTGTTTGTTCGTATATGTATGTTTGTATATGTATGTGTGTTTGTTTGTATATGCATGTTTGTGTTTGTATATGTATGTGTGTTTGTATATGTATGTGTGTTTGTTTGCATATGTATGTGTGTTTGTTTGTATGTGTATGTTTGTATATGTATGTGTGTTTGCTTGTATATATATACACGTATATATATATATATATATATATATTTATATATGTATATATACACGTATATATATATATATATATATATATATATATATATATATATGTATATTTATATATGTATATATATATATATATATATATATATATATATATATATATATATATATATATATATATATATATATATATATATATATATATATATATATATATATATATATATATATAAAAACATATATACATATCTATATATATATATATATATATACATATATATATGTGTTTGTATATGTGTGTTTGTTTGTTTATGTGTGTTTGTATATGTATGTTTGTTTGTATATGTGTTTGTATATGTATGCGTTTGTTTGTATGTGTGCTTGTTCGTATATGTGTGTTTGTTTGTATATGTATGTGTGTTTGCATGTATATGTATGTGTATATTTGTATGTGTCTTTGTATATGTGTGTGTATATATATATAGGTATATATATATGCATATATATATATATATATGCATATATATATATATATATATATATATATATATATATATATATATATATATATATATATATATATATATATATATATATATATATATATATATATATATATATATATATATATATATATATATATATATATATATATATATATATATATATATATATATATATATATATATATATATATATATATATATATATATATATATATATATATATATATACATATATATATATATATATATATATATATATATATATACATATATATATATATATATATATATATATATATATATATATATATATATATATATATATATATATATATATATATATATATATATATATATATATATATTTGTTGTATCTTCTTCAAATATTATTGTTGCAACTTATCCATTTATATTAATATTGTATGTTATTTCATGGAGTGATGAATAAATTCTCGATTGCTTCTATTATAAGAAAATGTGTGACAAGCAGCATGAAGAGTGTGAAATGTAAAGCAACATTTAAGCAAAATCATGTGAAATACAATCTCTTCGCCCATGATAACACATCTTCCACCCTATCCCATAAGCCGTACCACACCATATCGTCCCTCTTTCTGCATACTGACAAATGTCGTATTTAGGTGAAAGAGAAATTGGCGCGAAGTACTGAATTATTATTTCCGCATACTGACGAATGTATTTGAAGCTTCATGAAATAAAGATTTTGCTTAAAATAAAAATATTTTTTTAAGTACAATTGTCAAAAGATTACCATTTTCTTTTTCCAATGATGTACAAAGCTTTAAAAAATGTTTATCACCTTTTTTTTCATTAAGCTTCAAAATTGTCCAAACATTTGTCAGTATCCGAAATTATTCATTTCAAGTTTGCCATTCGTCACTACACAAATGACATTCGTCACTACGCGAAAAGAGGGACGATATGTACTACATGCATGCAATCACAGATTAAAATTCAGATCTTCCATTCCACCACAAGACAACCGAAATCCAAATGACACCCAACAACATGCCATTCCATCCTGTCCCACAGGGCATCCCACTTTCTATCCCACCCTGTCCCTCATAATCCCAATTCCTTTATCAATCATGTCATCTTCTACAAACACTCTAGATGACTTTCCACCATTATGTTCCTTAAAATATATATCCCATACCAATGTGATAGAGCTATCTGTCTGTTTCCCTCTCTTCGAGCCAGCAAATGTTTATATTTTTTATGCCCAAGACACTTAATTTCAAATTCCTTTGAGGCAAGAGCTTCATAGCAGATTACCAAGTCTTTTGTTTCCCTCTCTTCAATCCAGCACTTATTGTTTATATTTCTTTCTTTTCATTCTGAAGACATTTAGTTTTGAATTGTTATGAGGTGAGAGGTGTATATTGTTTGACTTTTCTTTAATGCCAGACACAAATATTGTAATTGCTATTCATATCAGGAATGCCATTATACAATAAAAAATTAGAACGATAAAGACCGTCATGGTTCGCATGCCCATGCAAATTGGGACCTATATCATATGCCCATGCAAATTGAGACCTATATGATATGACCCG
Source organism: Chiridota heheva (assembly GCA_020152595.1). Lineage (NCBI taxonomy): Eukaryota > Metazoa > Echinodermata > Holothuroidea > Apodida > Chiridotidae > Chiridota > Chiridota heheva. The sequence continues at coordinate 34,622 of JAIGNY010000292.1, read as the reverse complement.
GCTAATTATAAAAGTCCCACATGGCATCCCATGTCCCACATGGCATCCCATGTCCCACATGGCATCCCATGTCCCACATGGCATCCCATGTCCCACATGGCATCCCATGTCCCACATGGCATCCCATGTCCCACATGGCATCCCATGTCCCACATGGCATCCCATGTCCCACATGGCATCCCCCATGTCCCACATGGCATCCCATGTCCCACATGGCATCCCATGTCCCACATGGCATCCCATGTCCCACATGGCATCCCATGTCCCACATGGCATCCCATGTCCCACATGGCATCCCATGTCCCACATGGCATCCCATGTCCCCCACATGGCATCCCATGTCCCACATGGCATCCCATGTCCCACATGGCCCATCCCATGGCATCCATGTCCCATGGCATCCCATGTCCCACATGGCATCCCATGTCCCACATGGCATCCCATGTCCCACATGGCATCCCATGTCCCACATGGCATCCATGTCCCACATGGCATCCCATGTCCCACATGGCATCCCATGTCCCACATGGCATCCCCCACATGGCATGTCCCACATGGCATCCCATGTCCCACATGGCATCCCATGTCCCACATGGCATCCCATGTCCCACATGGCATCCCATGTCCCCCATGTCCCATGGCATCCCATGTCCCACATGGCATCCCATGGCATCCCCACATGGCATCCCATGTCCCACATGGCATCCCATGTCCCACATGGCATCCCATGTCCCACATGGCATCCCATGTCCCACATGGCATCCCATGTCCCACATGGCATCCCATGTCCCATGTCATGGCATCCCATGTCCCACATGGCATCCCATGTCCCACATGGCATCCCATGTCCCACATGGCATCCCATGTCCCACATGGCATCCCATGTCCCACATGGCATCCCATGTCCCACATGGCATCCCATGTCCCATGGCATCCCATGTCCCACATGGCATCCCATGTCCCACATGGCATCCCATGTCCCACATGGCATCCCATGTCCCACATGGCATCCCATGTCCCACATGGCATCCCATGTCCCACATGGCATCCCATGTCCCACATGGCATCCCATCCCATGGCATCCCACATGGCATCCCATGTCCCATGTCATGGCATCCCATGTCCCATGTCCCACATGGCATCCCATGTCCCACATGGCATCCCATGTCCCACATGGCATCCCATGTCCCACATGGCATCCATGTCCATGGCATCCCATGTCCCACATGGCATCCCATGTCCCACATGGCATCCCATGTCCCACATGGCATCCCATGTCCCACATGGCATCCCATGTCCCACATGGCATCCCATGTCCCACATGGCATCCCATGTCCATGTCATGGCATCCCATGTCCCACATGGCATCCCATGTCCCACATGGCATCCCATGTCCCACATGGCATCCCATGTCCCACATGGCATCCCATGTCCCAACCCACATGGCATCCCATGTCCCATCCCATGTCCAACATGGCATCCCATGTCCAACATGGCATCCCATGTCCCACATGGCATCCCATGTCCCACTTGGCATCCCATGTCCCACATGGCATCCCATGTCCCACATGGCATCGCATGTCCCACATGGCATCGCATGTCCCACATGGCATCCCATGTCCCACAGGGCATCCCATGTGCCACAGGGCATCCCATGTGCCACATGGGCATCCCATGTGCCACAGGGCATCCCATGTGCCACAGGGCATCCCATGTGCCACAGGGCATCCCACCCCATGTCCCACATGACATCCATCCCATCCCTTGTCCCACATGGCATTCCACTATAACTCTCACATGGTATCCCATCCCATATCCCACATGACATCCCACCATATGTCCCACATGACATCCCATCCCATCCCTTGTCCCAAATAGCATTCCACCATATGTCCCACATGGCATCCCATCCTATGACCCACATGGCATCCCACTCTATCTCCGACATGGATCCTATCCCATGTCCCACATGACATCCACCCCATGTCCCACATGACATCCATCCCATCCCTTGTCCCACATGGCATTCCACTATAACTCTCACATGGCATCCCATCCCATGTCCCACATGACATCCCACCATATGTCCCACATGACATCCCATCCCATCCCTTGTCCCAAATGGCATTCCACAATATGTCCCACATGGCATCCCATCCTATGATCCACATGGCATCCCATTATATCTCCCACATGGATCCTTTCCCCATGTCCCACATGACATCCATGCCTTGTCCCACATGACATTTCACCATATCTCCATTCCACCATACAGTATGTCTCACATGGCATTCCACTATGTGTCTCACATAGCATTCCACCATATGTCCCACATGGCATTCCACTATATGTTCCACATGGCATCCCACCATATGACCCACATGGCATCCCACCTTATGTCCCACATGGATCCCATTCTACATGTATGTCCCACATTAATCCAACCATATCTACTACATGACATCCCTCCCTATGTTCCACATGGCATCCCTCCGTGTCCTATGTGGCATCTCTTCCGATATCCCCCATGGCATCCCAACTTATGTTCCACATTGGATCCCACCATATGTTCCAAATAGTATCCCTCCCAATGTCCTAATGACATCCTACTTTATGTCCCACATAGCCTCCTACCCTATGTCACACATGGCATCTCAACCTACGTCACACTCTGTGTTACTCATGGCATCCCACCCTATGTCCCACATGGCATCCCACCCTATGTCCCACATATCATCCCATTTCCAACATGACATGCCATCCAATGGCATTCCACCCTGTGTCCCACGTGGCATTCCACATATCCTACATGGCATTCCAACCTGTTCCACATGGCATCCCACCACATGACATCCCAGGTCTCACATGACATCCCATCCCATGGCATTCCACAATTTGTCCTGCATGGCATTCTACCATATATCCTACATGGCATTCCAACTTGTTCCAAATGGCATCCTACCCCATGTCCCACATGGCATCCCATCCCATGTCTCACATGATATCCCACAGGCTCCATAAGAGGTCTCATCCTAGCTATCAGTCCCTAATTGAGCATACTATGTATGAAAGTCTCAGTTCATATAATAACTTATATGAAAAACTTTAACATTTTGTAAGGAAATTCTAACCTTCCATAATGACATCTGAAGAAACCTAACTTTTTCTACAGAAACTTTAATTTTTATTGAGGAACTCTGAAGAAACTTTAAGATTTTCTTCATTCTCAATAAACGTTAACATTTCTGAGGAAATCTCAAGAAAACTGTAGATGGACAGCCGGACGGACGAAATCGCCATTACATAGGTTCGCATTCTGCTTCGCATTCTGCTTCGCATTCTGCTTCGCATTCTGCTTCGCATTCTGCTTCGCATTCTGCTTCGCATTCTGCTTCGCATTCTGCTTCGCATTCTGCTTCGCATTCTGCTTCGCATTCTGCTTCGCATTCTGCTTCGCATTCTGCTTCGCATTCTGCTTCGCATTCTGCTTCGCATTCTGCTTCGCATTCTGCTTCGCATTATGCTTCGCATTATGCTTCGCATTATGCTTCGCATTATGCTTCGCATGCTCACCAAAACGAAACTCCTTCAAAAAACGTTATCCAAACAAACAAACTCCTCCAAAATTTTAAGCGGACGCCAAAGCCAATGACGAAGCCAATGCCGCAGCCAATGCCGAAGCCAATGCCGCAGCCAATGCCGAAGCCAATGCCGAAGCCAATGCCGAAGCCAATGCCGAAGCCAATGCCGAAGCCAATGCCGAAGCCAATGCCGAAGCCAATGCTAATGCCAACACCTGGAGTAGTGAAATAGCTCTTCACTATTCTTTGTTAGTCAAGCTAAAGAAAAGTGAAGAAGAAATTTGATGACTAGTTTGTGGTGTGTTGTATTTCTCTGCCAGCCTTGGTGAACAAACTTCATTTGTCATATATTTATTTTCATACAAAAAGTCTGGTCATTGTAATAGCAGGAAAATGCAATTTTCAAAGAAAATGAAAACATCATCATTCATAGCATTATTTAACCATAGAAATTTGAATAACAATATATATACTAGCTCTCTTCTGAAAATATGCAAATATGGACAAAAAATATAAACCAATGAAAAATATTTTTTCAAGAACTCAAAAGGAAATGTGGTTATTTTTCATGAATGATGTTCACTTTCTTGTGTTGTATACTACTGTTTTAAGTATTATAAAATGCTTCCTAACAGCTTGAAACTCCACATTAATCAATTTTGTCTGCAATGTTACATGGAAGTTAAAATAGAAGTTGTAAAAAAAAATGTTTAATTCCTCACGTAGATAATTATTTATGCCCACATAAACAAACATGCAACAGTAGACATAGGCATATGGTATTTGGATGGAACAAGTATGACCGGAAAGACAAACTTTAAATAACTTTGCCAAGAAGGCTGTAAAATCCAATTAATATGTGTTTTCACAAAATGCGAATTTGACATCTAACATAGCCATAAAGAGAAAAGGGCACTTTCATTATCGTCCGAAGGCACTTTCATTATTGTCCAACGGCACTTTCATTATTGTCTGACGGCACTTTCGTTATTGTCCGACAGCGCTTTCGTTATTGTCCGACGGCACTTTCGTTGTTGTCCGACGGCACTTTCATTTTTATCCGACGGCACTTTCGTTATTGTCCGACAAAAAAAAAAAAATCAAGCATGGAACAGCATTATGTACTCATACATGCAGTCTAAAATAAAACTTTGGGGACAGTCAACGGCAAGAAGGGATTAGCACCCCTGAATTGTGTGGAACTCCCACAACGGACTAATCAATAGATACTACAAACTTATGATTCTACATAAACTGTAGTCTAAAAGATCTGGACTTCTGTTATTTAGCTTAAAATAATGAATTTGTAAAATAACTAATCATAAATCTTCTTCTCAGCCCAAACTCCCTGGGCCCTTATCAATAACAAATTTTGATGAAAGGAAGTTGTGAACTGCAGAAAGTTGTAACACAGTAGTTGACACTATTATTATTATTAATATTATTAGGTGATAAATGTAAGTCAGTGTTCTTTGAACAATACTTATAGGGCACCTCCACCAAAAGAGAAAAAAAGCCAGTCCTAATTGAGTACTGCAATATAGATTTACAATTACACAATACCAATGCAACTTATAGTTGTAAAACCCGACTTCCGTCATTCAAAACGTAAAATAAAACTTGAGCTGTCATATATGATGTACTGATTCAAATACATCATGTACCCAATAATACCAAATGATCTGTATTTTATGGGTCAGTCTATTCTGGTTGAGGGGTGTAGCGAAGGTATCCCTTGCCTGATGGAACGCTTAACAACTTCCACACCTTTGGGGAATATTTTTGCAGTGTCCTCTTGCTTGACTGTTGGCAGAACCATGCATTTGTCACCGTACTGTGGAAAACAGAGCAGATCAAAATATGAATAAGAAATTGACGGATGATTTCTTAAAGTTTATCAAAATGATTTCTGCTCCTTAAATTGTAAATCAAACAAAGCTAAATAAACATAAAAAGATATAAACATACTTTTTATGCATTTGTAATGTTGTTATTATTTATATTTCATAAACATTTAACACCGTTGAACATTTGCTTAAATTGCATATAGTAAATGGTTGCAACACTTTTGGGATATCTATTAGAATTGTACACCCTATGTACATGGTGTGGTATAACAATCCAAAAACTCTTCATCAAAATCAAACACTTTGCCTTTAAGAATTCTGGTGGAAGATTAAAAAAAAAAAACAATGAGATTAAATAAGCAAAAATATATATATACAGTGTATGTCTATTCTAAAATCCATTTTGTCTTACCTTCCAGTCTACTGGGGTGGCAACCTTCTTTGTAGCAGTCAGCTGCAAGGAATCAACCACTCGCAGAATTTCACTACAAAAAGCAAATGAAAATGTAATCAAATGCATGTGCTAAAAGTGTGTGTGACTTTCCCCCTACATTAAACTTATTGCACGAAAAAATAATTCAACATTAAAATTTGCAAAGTTCAAAAAGCTACAAAATGCCTACTTGATTTTGAGGAAAATTTGTTTGCTATTTTCATATTTAATGGCCTTTAAAGCAATTTACATCTTACTGCCTCTATGTCCATATACCACACAAAGATAATCTACAAAGTATTATGCAAATGAACCTTTTAAACTGTTTTGTGAATATTTTGTGTCAACCATAGTTTCTCGTAACAGCTTCCAGTCACCAAGTCACTATCATTGTATTTCCTTTACTTATAATTTGTTTAAAGATCAACATGTTCTAATGTTTCCTTTAAATTAAGAGAAGGAAAAATAAATTTAAAAAATGCAATAGATAGAATACAGTCAGTCAAAAACTCACTCAAAGTTTCTTCCTGTCGTGGCTGGGTACAAAATGGAAAGCTTCAATTTCTTGTCGGGACCAATAATGAACACCTGGAAGGAAAAAAAAAGTAAAGAAATAAAATACAGAGCAAAAATTGAACAGGCTCAAAATAAAATATATTTCATTAGTTGTGCTGCCCTCTTTTTTGAGAATAGTTGTATCCAAACAGATCTACAACCAGCTTTAGATCTGGTCTAACCAAACTGATCTACAACCAGCTCTAGATCTGGTCTAACCAAACAGATCTACAACCAGCTCTAGATCAGGTCTAACCAATCTGATCTACAACCAGCTCTAGATCTAATCTTACCAAACAGATCTACAATCAGCTCTGGATCTGGTCTAACCAAACTGCTCTACAACCAGCTCTAGATCTGGTCTTACCAAACTGATCTACAACCAGCTCTAGATCTAGCCTTACCGAACAGATCTACAAACAGATCTGGTCTTACCAAACTGATCTACAACCAGCTCTAGATCTGGTCTAACCAATCTGATCTACAACCAGCTCTAGATCTAATCTAACCAAACAGATCTACAACCAGCTCTAGATTTGGTCCTACCAAACTGCTCTACAGCCAGCTCTAGATCTGGTCTAACAAAACTGATCTACAACCAGCTCTAGATCTGGTCTAAGCAAACTGATCTACAACCAGCTCTAGATCAGGTCTTACCAAACTGATCTACAACCAGCTCTAGATTTGGTCTAACCAAACTGATCTACAACCAGCTCTAGATCAGGTTCAACCAAACAGATCTACAACCAGCTCTAGATCAGGTCTAACCAAACTGATCTACAACCAGCTCTAGATCTGGTCTAACCAAACTGATCTACAACCAGCTCTAGATCTGGTCTAACCAAACTGATCTACAACCAGCTCTAGATCTGGTCTAACCAAACTGATCTACAACCAGCTCTAGATCTGGTCTAACCAAACTGATCTACAACCAGCTCTAGATCTGGTCTAACCAAACTGATCTACAACCAGCTCTAGATCTGGTCTAACCAAACTGATCTACAACCAGCTCTAGATCTGGTCTAACCAAACTGATCTACAACCAGCTCTAGATCTGGTCTAACCAAACTGATCTACAACCAGCTCTAGATCTGGTCTAACCAAACTGATCTACAACCAGCTCTAGATCTGGTCTAACCAAACTGATCTGATCTACAACAACAGCTCTAGATCTGGTCTAACCAAACTGATCTACAACCAGCTCTAGATCTGGTCTAGATCTGGTCTAACCAAACTGATCTACAACCAGCTCTAGATCTGGTCTAACCAAACTGATCTACAACCAGCTCTAGATCTGGTCTAACCAAACTGATCTACAACCAGCTCTAGATCTGGTCTAACCAAACTGATCTACAACCAGCTCTAGATCTGGTCTAACCAAACTGATCTACAACCAGCTCTAGATTTGGTCTAACCAAACTGATCTACAACCAGCTCTAGATCAGGTTCAACCAAACAGATCTACAACCAGCTCTAGATCAGGTCTAACCAAACTGATCTACAACCAGCTCTAGATCTGGTCTAACCAAACTGATCTACAACCAGCTCTAAATTTGGTCTAACCAAACTGATCTACAACCAGCTCTAGATCAGGTTCAACCAAACAGATCTACAACCAGCTCTAGATCAGGTCTAACCAAACTGATCTACAACCAGCTCTAGATTTGGTCTAACCAAACTGATCTACAACCAGCTCTAAATTTGGTCTAACCAAACTGATCTACAACCAGCTCTAGATCTGGTCTAACCAAACTGATCTACAACCAGCTCTAGATTTGGTCTAACCAAACTGATCTACAACCAGCTCTAGATCTGGTGTAACCAAACAGATCTACAACCAGCTCTAGATCTGGTCTAACCAAACTGATCTACAATCTACAACCAAAAGTAAAGTACATTTACCATGCATTTCTTCATCAACTGATTGGCTCAATTGGTAGAGCATCAACTTATCAGCCGGTAGGTCATCGATTTGACACTGGGTCATACTAAAGACTTTACAAATGGGATCTGCTGCCCTCTCACTTGGTGCTCAGCATAAGAGATTGGAGTGGGGTAATAGTACAGGCTTGTGCATCGTTTGTGGCTGCAGAGCCTCAGCAGTTTTCTTTGTAAAGCACTTTGAACATATGTAAGAGATATTTTTCCCCTCACGACCCATTTTTACCTTTCTCGTTATGTCCTTTTAACCATACAGTTATTTATAAGCTTATATCCTAGCAGCATTAATATTCAGTAGTTACTCCTCCTAGTGATATACTTATTCATTCATGCAAATTATCTCTTCATTCACCTATTTTATTCCTTATATGGATCATAATGATACCTCTTACAATGTACTTACTCACTATTCAGTTGTAAGAGATATTTTTCCCCTCACGACCCATTTTTACCTTTCTCGTTATGTCCCTTTAACCATACAGTTATTTATAAGCTTATATCCTAGCAGCATTAATATTCAGTGGTTACTCCTCCTAGTGATATACTTATTCATTCATGCAAATTATCTCTTCATTCACCTATTTTATGCCTTATATGGATTATAATGATACCTCTTACAATGTACTTACTCACTATTCGAAGAAACATACTTGTGGTTGACCCATCCTTCACTGACCAGCCAATTCCTCACTTTCTCCCTTTGTTAATGTTTTTCACTTGGTTTTATAATACAGTAATGTTCATTTGGTTTTATAATTCTGTTAAGTAAAGTTGCATCTGCTTGTGATTTGGAGATTTTGAGTTAAAACATGATTTAAAGTGTTGAAATTAATTTGTGTTTGCTGTTTTTGTTATTAAGTAAAATATTCCATGTAGCTCCCCACCCTAGCCTCCATCCTGACAATGTGGAGTTAGAGGGGCTACACATACACATTGTAGAAAAGCGCTATATAAGCACTATGTATTATTATTATTCTTAGATTATCATCTTTATTCATTCTTGGACTAAAATTTCATTTTTGACACAAAAATTTAACACGAATATCATAATTAACAATTATCTAAATACAAATGTATAAAAATCATCAAAAATTCTTAACATTTTCAGGTTTTTTTTGTATTACAGCTGTATTACAAGAAATGCATCTTGCCAAAGTTGCACTGCTGTATTAGGATTTTACCAAATCAGGTTACTTCATTCACTCAATATCAGATCTCACAGACACACTCAAAGTCAAGCAAATAAGATCAGAATAAAGGTTACATTAAAGCTTGTTTACCAACCAGAAACATTATCATTCATTCTTGTCTTTTTAGATTACCCACTAGTAGGCATGTCATCCAAATCCATGTTTACAATGGAATTTCTAGCTCTTGGATAAATCTCTTGGCAGAGAAATGAACAAATAAAACAGTGGCTTAGCATTCAGATAACAATGTGGGGCCGCTTTGGGTACTGTACATTACTTACCTGCATGTGTGTCAAATGGTACTGTTATAGGGAATCGCTAGGAGAAATACTCTCAACAATCTGGACATTTTGTAATGTATTATCGCACAAATATTTGCTAATACCAAAATAAAATCTGAAAAGCCAATGGTATTACTGTATTTTGATTACCTACCCACAATGCAACCCTGGTTAGGTTTGTCCCTGTATGTACTGTACTACTTTTACAATTGTACTGTACGTACAAAATTTCATGAGTAAAAAAGCATAAAGGCATGAAAAACATACAATAAGTACAGTAGTCTTTATTCATATTCTGCTTGCTAAGAAGTCCTTTAGCATATTTAGCATATTTTCAAGTACATATTTTGTCTTCTTTCTTCTTCTTTTTAGTTAAAGCAAAGGTATTATCCCATAAATAAATTCCGAAGTGAGCGCAGCAGTGCTGGTGACATCACTTTGGGTTTCCCCTATGTTAATTGCGAGAAATCTGCAATGTTATCACACATCCGTCGGACTAACATAGGGGCCTACTGTACGTGTGTTGATAACATCTCAGATTTCCCACAATCATTCTGAAAAACTGAAAACAGGAGGGAAGATACCAGCGCAGCGGCGTTCACTTCTGAATTTATCTATAGGACAATATCTTTTCTTTAAATGTTCGCATGTTTTGTTTTTTTTGTAGTTTTTTTTTTATAAACAAAAGCTGAGGTCTCATTTTAAGCTTTCTATAGAAATGAGTATGGTTGATTTCAATATTCATGTCAAAGGTTAGCAATGCTATCACTTACAAAAAAAGGAAATGAATTTGAATATTCATATCAAAGGTTACAAATACTATCACATACAAGAAAAAGTACATGGATTTGAATATTCATATCAAGGTTACCAATACAATAATCACATACAAAAAAAGTACATGTATTTGAATATTCAAAAGGTAGGTTACCAATACTATCACATACAAGAAAAGTACATGTATTTATATATTCATATCAAAGATTACCAATACTATTACATACAAAAAGTCCATGTATATGAATATTTATATCAAAGGTTACCAATACTATCACATACAAGGAAAGTCCATGTATTTGAATATTTGTATCAAAGGTACATGTACATACAAGAAAAGTACATGTATTTGAATATTCATATCAAAGATTACCAATACTATTACATACAAAAATTTCCATGTATTTGAATATTTATATCAAAGATTACCAATACTATCACATACAAAAAGTCCATGTATTTGAATATTTGTATCAAAGGTACATGTACATACAAGAAAAGTACATGTATTTGAATATTCATATCAAAGGTTACCAATACTATCACATGCAAGAACAGTACAAGTATTTGAATATTCTTATCAAAAGTTACCAAACAGTACAAGTGTTTGAATATTTGTATCAAAAGTTACCATACTATCACATACAAGAAAAGTACATGTATTTGAATATTTATATTAAAGGTTACCAATACTATCACATACAAAGAAAGTCCATGTATTTGAATATTCGTATCAAAGGTTACCAATACTATCACATACAAGAAAGGAATATGTATTTGAATATTCGTATCAAAGGTGACCAATGTATCATGTACAAGAACAGTACATGTATTTGAATAAATTATACCAAAGGTTACCAATGCTATCACATACAAGAAAAGTACATGTATTTCAATATTGATATCAAAGATTACCAATGCTATCACATACAAGGAAAGTCCATATATTTGAATATTCATATCAAAGGTTACCAATACTAATACATACAGGAAAAGTGTGTGTATTTGAATATTCTAGAGTCCCAAGAATAATAATTTTGATAGGCTACTGCTTTAAGAACCCATCCCCATCTGTATTGAAAAAAAAAAAATTTTTCACTCACACATCTGGCAGTGGGAATTTTTCACTCACACATCTGGCAGTGAGGGGAATTCCGTCTTTCCCAATCTCATCAGGATCGAGCATACCAAACTTCACTGCGAGCTCCCTCTTGGCATCTGCAATAATGGGGAAAGCAAACTTGCCATCAAGCTGTGAATGGTGCTGAATGTCCTGTAGAAGTATAAAGACAATATTTACATTTAGATGGTAAAGAGATTAGAGCACGTACCCCCAGGAACTAGCCAAACCAGCAACCAGGGACCGCAAGGGGTAACAATGGGGTGAAGTACTGCCAAAGATTTGATATAGTGACCCATTCTTATATTAGTACATGCCAAAATTAAGAGAAAATGTTTTCTTTATTATACAAAGCAACTAATTAGTGTGTATGAATGCAATGCACATACCTCCCCTCCCCCCCCTCCAAAAATAACGCTAATTTTGAAGGCACTTTTCTGTGTAGGATTGTAAAAAAATTACTCATATAATGATTGTTTATATTGTAAAAACTTTAATTAGGCCAAGAATATTAGATCAAAAAATGGCCCAAACCTGGAAAAAACTTGTATGGTAACAAGCTAGTTTTTCAGGATAGGTCCAAAATTATGTGTAGAATATCATATTGAAAGTCCCCAGAAATCATCCTCAAGGTTTCTCAGAAATCCAAGATGACATCCAAAATGGCCACCATTTTCAATTTGTATCATAACTTTGCATCCAGAGAGGTTATAATTAAACAAATTTTGTCTAAACATGTGTTTTAAGGGACAAGTAATGAGAGCATCACTTAAGAGGTTATATCATCCAAAATTACAAAACAAAAATGGCGTCCAAAATGGCCGCCGTTTTATATATTTTTACTATAACTGCGGAATGTAACAAATATCAATAGTGTCAAAACATGTTCCAACTTGGCAGGGAGTCCAATCAATTATTTACTTAAAATGGTCCCCAACCATCCAATCATAAATCATAACCCTACCATAAATCCATACCCCAAACATATAATCATATAACCTGGACACCCTGACAAAAAAAAACTGTGTCAAATGTTCCAATTTCATGAAAACCAAGGATAATCCCTGGTATTTGCACTATTTGACACTCTCACTCATTCTACAGAAAACAGTGATTGACATTCTTTTACACGCAAACATAAAAACCACACTTAACAGGTTTTCCTGTGTCCTCTTAACAACTCCCTGGTCCAATAGGAAGGACAATGCGTGTCATACAGGAAACGAGAAAACCTGTGTCATAAACACATGACAAAATATGATTTCACAGGACACAGTTTTAACCACTGGATTGTTCTTGAAGAAATACTGCTACCAATTTAAACTTCATAAAAATAAAAATAAAGATAACTTTTCATGAGTCTTTGATAAAATACTGAGTGGTAAGTTAGGCAAGAGAGACAACTTTGATTCATCATGGTGGTCATTATGACCATAATGCTTGCAGATGTTCATTGTAACTTTAGTTCCATTTACTTGAAGTATATTATACACATTTAGCTTCCCATGCCAGGGTGTAGGGAGGGGGACTGCCAGGGTGTAGGGAGGGGGACTGCCAACTGCCAGGGTCATATCTAGCTTTTTATTTATTTATTTTTTTGGAGGGGGGGGGGGGAAATTAAATCCACTAAAAAATATACATCTATAAATTTCACCTCCCTAAATTTGTCAAAAATTAAAGGTCTCTGAAGTTTGGATTGCAGTCCAAACTTGAAGAATATTGGCCCTAAATTGTACAATTTGCTCCAAACAAACTTGAAGATTTTTGTTCCAAAATTGAACAATTATGTCCCTAAATTAAAAATTTCCCCTAAATCATTTGTAAAGTTCGTAACTGTTGACTTTTAGTACAGAATGGAATATTTTTGGTCCAAAGTATTTTTGGCTCTTAATTTAAGATTTTTGGCCTTGAAATTGAAAATTTGATTCCAAAAATAGATAATTTTTCTACCTTAGTTCAAAACTGAAAGATTTTGGGCTCAGAATTGAAGCTTTGTGGCTCAAAATTGATGGTTTTTTGGTCCAAAATTTAAGATTTTTGATGCAAGCTGGAAGAGTTTTGTTTAGATAATTTAGTTAATACAAATAAATGATATCAATATAGTCTGTCTGTTCTCCATGAGTCACTTGATATGTAGGTTTTTAAGTTTGTGACTTTGATAAGTTGGGGATGGGGTAGGGGGTGGATTTCTTACTTCTGGAGAATAATTAAGAACCCATATCCCTCCTTAGACACGTAACTGGGGCAAATGGTTATTACTGGAAAGTGGAAATTTGCTAAGGGCAAAGTCATCACCAAATTGGGCCTATTTAAAAATTGTCATCAGCAAATTTGGGTAATTGATAATTTTATGATATCTTTATTTAAATTTTAGTTTATTGCCCGAATATGTACAGTATAGCCAAATTTTACAGTTTATTGCCCGAATATGTATGTACAGTATAGCATATTGTACTGGTATATCCCACTTAAATTTTTTCATGTCTCACAGTGAAGAAAATTCATATTTGTTTCTATAATTTGCAATTTCTCTTTCTCATTTTATGTTGCAGGTAAACATTCTCTTTGTTAGTTCCTAATTATTGTCAGTGGTTTATTTCAAGTTTTCCAGAACAATGATTTCTTTAAAGTTTGCAAACATGCATCAACATGTATAGTTGTATCCCAATAATGGTGATAGGACACAATTTTGTTTTGGGATTAGCAATGATCAAAAGGCATGTGGGCACATAGGTTCATTCACATACCTGAAAGGCTAGTTAAAACCAAATGTAGAGTTAAGAAATTAATTTTCTGTTCACATGTACAGTAAAATACATGCATTAAATTTGTACAAATATTGAATATCTTGGAATGAAATATGTTCCTTTCAATAAAGTTTCTGAATGTTAATACTTCTGTGAAATAAAAATATTTAATAAGTATTAAATTAAACCCAAAATTTGGATGCATAATATTGAACAAATCAAGGTGGGGTTTGGATGCATAATATTGAACAAATCAAGGTGGGGGGGGGGCAGTGGGTGCCATCATTTACATGATAATTATGGACAGGGGCATAGGAAGGGTCACCTCTCAGGGGAGAAATTCCCCCTTAATATTTTCTGGTGACAAGTGCAAGTGGAAAAATTGCACTAGTTAATCAAAGTTTCCATCAAAACGGTTGCTGCTAGTTTTTTTGGGTCAGTTTTCCAGGAACTTTTGGACAATGCCTCAGGAAATTTTACCCAAATATCCAATAATAATTTCAAAATTTCTCTCAAGGGGAATTTTTTTCTCTCAAGCGGAGTTTCCCCCTGCCTCCTGATTCTTACACCTCTGATTATGGGTGGGATTCATGCTGGCATTTAGTTTCTGGCTAGTTTCTGATCTACTTCATTTGTTTATATATTTTCTTTTGAAATGAAATACTGAAAAGGAGAGCAGTTAAATACCATCAAAAAATAAAATAACTGCTACATAATTCTATTCATTACTTTACTTTGGAGATATTTACCATGCAATATGCACAACTCACCATTGGGGCAAAAATGCACTTGCCACCCCTCCCCCCCCCCCCCCAAAGATTATCACTTATTTAGTAATTAAGAATACAAACATTCTTAAATTATCTATATAATTAAGAGGATATTCACCCTCCCTCCCCTTCCCCCTGCCTCTCCCCTACACACACACACAAATTATGCCTACCAACTAAATTCTCTAGCTACCTATGCTGGGGCCTATGCTACCATGGAGTTCTTTTTAACACAAAGGCTTTAAATTTAACACACATAGGATAATGAATAACAGCCACTAATCTTGGAAGTCAAATGACCAAATTCACTCAAGCATGAAAGCAACAGTTTAGGATTTGTTTGTCAACAGAAAGCTTTGCTCAGTTTTCTCAGAATGGCTGCCATTGTGATTGTCCAATCCCCAATGTTTATTGTGGAGGCAACAACTAGTGTGTTGCTTCATTTGTGCTGAAAGGATGAGTGAATGGAAACTTCACCTCTACTGTTTGAGAGAAATGATTCCACATTTCCATGCCGCAGGTCCCTCCATTACGCAAAGACTGTATCAACAACAAATGGAAGCTTTAGAGCAGACAATGCCAAGTGATGAGAACAAACTTTTTACAGAGAAGGGATACTTCATTATCTGTCGCCTTGATCAATTCTGGAGTGAAAACTTCTTAGACCAGACCACCGTGCAGTTCTTGATAAATGATAAAAATATCTGGAGGAATGATGCATGGCCGGGGTATCACAGATAGTACATTAACAAAGTGGGTCCACGCATTACCTCGTTGCATTCCTGTCTGTCAGGCACTGAAGCGGTTCACTGGGGTGCAACTGCCACATCTGAGCAACATAGAAACCGTCATTCTAGCACCCAGTTAAGGGACAAGAGACATCGTGTGACTTTTATACAGTCACGTGGCTGCAAGCACATTCACCATTTGCTGGGTACAAACCAGATTGCCTAGTTTCCATATCAAGTTGTTGCAGATGCATTAGTCAACTACGATGATGCGGTAAATATTTGTCTGGCAGCTGCCTCACAAATGGATGGCAAGAAATTCACAGAAGTTACACTGCGTCGAAATGACAAGGTGAACACAATCAGTACCAAGAACAAGACTGTCAAAATCAGAGGACAGAACACAGAAGTCAGCCCAAGTTTGTTATCTACAGAATCATGTGTTTTCTTAACAAAAGTTCAGAGACGGAAGCGTTCTTTGCTTACTCCTCAACCACCTTCCCTCTTTCATGATGGTGTAATATAGAAGCCTGCAAAGAGTTCTCTTGTGTGTTCTTTTGAAATCATTTTTTACACAATAGTCCAACGTACCAGAGACTTGCCTGTTCACATATAGTGGGCACCTATATTAAACAGTCATTTGGCATCAGCCGTCAACCTATGGTGATGTATGTCAGTCATATATATTGGACATCCTGAAGTATTATGGTACTGGATCAACAGTGGTTTTTGATGGTTATGGCAGAACCACTTCAAAGAAGGTAGGTGAGCAGAGGCGGAGAACTCGGAAGTGTACATCCAGTGAGGTCATATTTGATAATAACACACCAACTACCACTCCTCAATCAGCATTCTTGACAAACAGTATGAACAAGAAAAGACTTATTCAAAATCTGTGTGAAAAGATGAAAGTGTTTGGCATCCTCGTTAAGC
Source organism: Chiridota heheva (assembly GCA_020152595.1). NCBI lineage: Eukaryota > Metazoa > Echinodermata > Holothuroidea > Apodida > Chiridotidae > Chiridota > Chiridota heheva. The sequence continues at coordinate 17,719 of JAIGNY010000292.1, read as the reverse complement.
AGGCAGAGGCAGATGCAAATTCACTAATTGTGTCCACAGCACTTACTGTAGCCGAGTTGCCAGTCATTGTTGTAGGAACAGATGCTGACTTATTGGTCATGCTAGTGGCTCAGGCAACTATGTGTACATGTTATGCCGCAGCGGCCCGACAACCTTGTACAACATTCATAAAATTCAGCAGGCGATTGGAGACTGTAACAACCAAGCACTTGATGGTTATACATGCCACTGTATAACAGGATGTGGTGCTGTTTCTGCCATCTATCATCAGGGGAAACACAAGGCATTTAATCTTGTGCACAAAAAACAGGACTATGATTAGTTGGACACATTCACAAAGGCTGAATACACACTTGCAGAGGTGAATAAAAGCAGGAGAAAATTTCATTCTTAAGTTGTGTGGACCGAGCAACTTTAAATCTCTGGATAAATACTGTCACATAGCATATAAACGGGTGATTGGTAGCAGTTCTGTACTTTCATTTCCTACTTTAGTTTTAAAAGTATTAATGTTACTTATTGTAGGAAATTTCCATTTGAAAACACAGCACACTACAAGAGTATGATTATTTTCTAAAAGGGTTTTCTGCTTCTCAGTTCAGGCTGATGTTCAAAAATGTTTTGACGTATACAAAACTTATGATATAGTACTTTGAACTACTGAAAACTTCTACATCCATTTCTCCCATGAAAGGAATTTCTGTGGCCACACATACATTTATGATTCAGATATGGATGAGCTTGCTTGACCATCAAACTAATCCTTAAAAGGGATTGCTTGACCATCGAACTAATCCTTGAAGGGGATTGTCTGACCATCAAACTAATCCTTAAAGAGAATTGCCTAACCATCGAACTAATCCTTAAGGGGGATTGCTTGACCATCGAACTAATCCTTCAAGGGGATTGCTTAACCATCGATCTTATCCTTAAAGGGGACATGTAAGTCTGATACAATTCTAATTTCATATTATAGAGGATTTAAAATCTAAACAAACCACCAGATACAGCAAGTCAAAATCTTATTCTTATCTAGTTATTTGTGGTTTGGGGGAGGGGCAAAAAATGAACATCTTTTCACTTATACATATATACAGTAATTCAAACATGTTTATACTATTTATTACAAAAGTCAATGAGTAATCTTTGTGGGGGAATCCCCCCCCCCCTTCTTGCCCCTAAGTGCCTCCCATAGTCATACCTTAATCCATCCTTTATGAGATTCTGCATCATCACATGACAAGGCGATGAGCTTTACACCACGCTTCTGAAACTCTGGCACAAGTTTGGCTGCTCTGCCAAGTTCAGTGGTGCACACTGGAGTGTAGTCAGCAGGATGTGAAAAAAGGATTCCCCATCTGTACAAAATCAATATGATAAAAATAGGTTAAAATACAGGCAACGCCTAATCCTTGCTACAAATTTTCAGTCTTTTCACCCGCAAGAACCTCCATTTTATTGAGTATAACTTTTAAACTCTGCTAGAAGCAATTCAGAAACCCGCCACAGATAATTCAGTAATTTTACGCATCAGTGATTACACTCCTAATCATCTATATGCACATAATGGAACTTATTGTAAAGGGCCAGGTAATGTGGATATGGTTATTGCACTGCCAAGTCATGTGTGTAATGTGGGGCTGAGGTGGATTAATTTGGACTTTTAACAGGATGCTTTCATCACTGAGTTATAAACACTCTGGTGAGTTTGGATGCATTGAATTAAAAACTTATATCCAGAGTTATTCATTATTAACCATAACATATTTATATTTGGAAACTATGGGGTTCAAGAATGATTACCCAAGCTTTCATGGCTTTAATTCTATGCATGCCCGCATGTACTGTTTACGGGCAAGCGTGTGTGTGTTTATGTACATACACAGGCCCGTATACCAAAGACTTTTCGCAAGGATAGGCATAAGCCCTTAATGAAGGGGTTATTAGGTTGATTTTTCATACCTTGTTATATTTTTGTTTTATTTTCGCAGGGGGTGGGGGGCACATACCTTGACAAGATCTCATGGCGTCCATGCCCCATGCTGATGCTGGCTATGCATACCTGCATGTACAGAAAATATTTTATCTACAAATTTATGATTTGTTTTCCTCATTTATTTCAAAGATGTGAATGAACAAATATGGTTCAGGAGCTTCAGGAATCAGCAGCTTTCCTCCGCAGCATTATCACAATTACAGTTTGATATGCTTCATGAAGTTTGAATATCCCTCAAAAAACGAAGAACTTTGCAGTTTTACTGCAGTTTCACAAACAGCATTCAGCCACATTAAAGGAGACAGTCTGACATAATCCTTATTTTATAAAATAGAATTGAAAATAACAAATGTACTGACCAAGTTTCATAACTCCCGAAGCAATCTAACACATTTTTGTAATCATTTAAAACTTTAATACTACTTAATAGTACCATGGGAGCTGCCATTTTGATTCAAAACATGCAGATTATAATGTCATCAGCCCAGCTTATGAAAAATTGTTTTTCTTTTGTAAGGTTCAAGGAAATTTTTTGTGTACACATGAAATTATCAAAACATGCTGTTAAAACTTTGTGTCACATCATTTTGGAATAAAAACGTTTATCACAATTATAAAGAAATACATTATAATCCTTATGTCCCTATTAAAGAAATTATGTCATCATGCACAATATTTTAAAACAGAATTAAACAAAATGGCAGCCACCATGTGTAGATTCCAAATATGAATAACTTGAGATAGGAATAAGATATTGACTTGCTGTGTGTGGCAGTTGGTTAAGATTTTCAAGCTCTATCATACAAACTGACTATTGTATTAGACTTTATGTGTGCTTTACGCTCCAAATAAAGGTTAAAACAATAATTTTATGAAATATAACATGTGATTTCCTATGCTGTGCAAATTACGTACGTACATTTTATGTATACAGTATTTGCACATGCTGTATAAATACCGTTACTACAATTTATCAAAATTTTCGCCATAAGGCAGATTTCAGAAAGCTTAAACTTACATGTACTGTATGTCAAAAACCACAACCATTTGTGTGATACTAGCTCAGTCCCAACTTTTCCTCCACTGATTCAATGAAAGGCTCTATTGTTAACCAGCAGGTGCAGTGTATTTGCTTGCCTTATTTGTTCAGGGTGGTGCAGCAGATAGCTTACAGAGCAACAATAGTTGGTTGTTTACTAAAGCATTTTGAGCTACAATGTAAATGTTTTGTCTGGAGAGAGCATAGCATGCATGACCAATTTTAGTTGTACAGTAAATGAGTTTCTTTAGAAATATTTTCAGCACAAACCCTAATGGCCTTTACTCCTCATGCAGGTGTACAGTATATGGGGGAAACAAGGGACTTCCCCTGGAAAACAATACGCTCACTTCCTGTACCAAACACAGCTTGGTAATGTACATACATCAGAGTATTAAATGGACCATCTGTGCATAATGGAAGTACTGTCAATGCATGTTAACAAATAACAGCAGGCCTACATGGAACGTTTCTGAATATATATTCTGGGATTTTTGAAACTCTACAGTCAATACACTTAATACCATGGTATACGTGTATACAGAGTGATATAGGTCTGTATGTATTTGGAGAAACAATTTGCAAAACAACAGCCAGTAATGTTTGCATGAATTCAGAACTGCACATTCAGCTCATTTCATAAACAGACAGTTGAGTTAAGAATACTGTGTTTTGCAAATAAATATAACATGGTGTCAGTGTGATCTCTACAGAGATGTGTAACACAGGTGAAAGCTTCTGAAATAAGGGTAGGTTCTGAAAATAAAATGAGGTCACACAGATAGCAATAACCTAAAAATTTATTGCAGAATATGCTGGTTCAAGTTGCAGGATACACACAGGAAAACTATTTTCAAAAGATGAAGATGATGAAGTTACGAGTTTCAGCATCTGAAATACAACTGAATAGATCTAGGTCTGAACTCCCACTGACTAACCTTTAAGAGAGAAGCTGAGTATTTAAAAGATCTTAAGTCTAATAATTTCCTTAATGTTGAGGAAACAATTAGCAGGAAAATGAACAGAAAGTGCATGTTGTTCAAAGAAACAAATAAATTTAACTTATATGCTTAAAAGTAAAAAGAATTTTAAAAGCACATTTATAACCTGAAAAAAATCTTATTCATCTGTTATATAGTACAGTAGTTGTAGGCCAACTAGGCGCTCCATAAGACTTAAATCCCATTCATGAAATTTGTTGAACCATTTGATGATAATCGCGTGGTCTTCAAGCGAGGTCAGAGGGTAAATTTACTAAGAAATGTTTTGGAGAGACTATGACATCACATGACATCTTAAATTTAGGAATTAGAAAAGATTTGATTTCATCAGAACAGAACTAAATGACAGTAAGCAAATAAGGCATTGAAGCCATGTTATAATATGCTCCACACCCACTAAGTTTGGTCCCCAAACTTATTCTAAAATATATATAAAGGGTACTCATTGCACAACACACAAAGGGAAAAAATATTAAGTAGCAAAACTATTGTAAATATGTATACAGTATGAGTAATTAACATGAGAATACAATACAATATATATGAAAAATGAAATCTTGACTTTATAGACATAGATGACACCAAGTCAAACTCAAGCAAAAGATCAATATCAACAAAAGGTCACAATTTGTGAAACAACAGCCAGTAATGTTTGCATTAATTTATAACTGCCATTCAGCTCATTTCATAAACAGACGGTTCAGTTTAGAATACTGTGTTTTGCAAATAAATATAACATAGCGTCAGTGTGATCTCTACAGAGATGTGTAACACAGGTAAAAGCTTATGAAATAAAAGTAGGTTCTGAAATTAAAATGACATCACACAGATAGCAATAACCTAGAAATGTATTGCAGAATATACTGATTCAAGTTACAGGGTACACACAGGAACACTTTTTACAAAAGATGAAGATCATTAAGTTACGAGTTTCAGCATCTGAAATACAACTGAATAGATCTAGGTCTGAACTCCCACGAAACAAATAAATTTAACTTATATGCTTGAAAGTAAAAAGAATTTTAAAAGCACATTTATAACCTGAAAAAAATCTTATTCATCTGTTATATAGTACAGTAGTTGTAGGCCAACTAGGCGCTCCATAAGACTTAAATCCCATTCATGAAATTTGTTGAACCATTTGATGATAATCGCGTGGTCTTCAAGCGAGGTCAGAGGGTAAATTTACTAAGAAATGTTTTGGAGAGACTATGACATCACATGACATCTTAAATTTAGGAATTAGAAAAGATTTGATTTCATCAGAACAGAACTAAATGACAGTAAGCAAATAAGGCATTGAAGCCATGTTATAATATGCTCCACACCCACTAAGTTTGGTCCCCAAACTTATTCTAAAATATATATAAAGGGTACTCATTGCACAACACACAAAGGGAAAAAATATTAAGTAGCAAAACTATTGTAAATATGTATACAGTATGAGTAATTAACATGAGAATACAATACAATATATATGAAAAATGAAATCTTGACTTTATAGACATAGATGACACCAAGTCAAACTCAAGCAAAAGATCAATATCAACAAAAGGTCACAATTTGTGAAACAACAGCCAGTAATGTTTGCATTAATTTATAACTGCCATTCAGCTCATTTCATAAACAGACGGTTCAGTTTAGAATACTGTGTTTTGCAAATAAATATAACATAGCGTCAGTGTGATCTCTACAGAGATGTGTAACACAGGTAAAAGCTTATGAAATAAAAGTAGGTTCTGAAATTAAAATGACATCACACAGATAGCAATAACCTAGAAATGTATTGCAGAATATACTGATTCAAGTTACAGGGTACACACAGGAACACTTTTTACAAAAGATGAAGATCATTAAGTTACGAGTTTCAGCATCTGAAATACAACTGAATAGATCTAGGTCTGAACTCCCACGAAACAAATAAATTTAACTTATATGCTTGAAAGTAAAAAGAATTTAAAAAGCACATATATAACCTGAAAAAAATCTTATTCATCTGTTATATAGTACAGTAGTTGTAAGCCAACTAGGCGCTCCATAAGACTTAAATCCCATTCGTGAAATTTGTTGAACTATTTGACAATAATTGCATGGTCTTCAAGCGAGGTCAGAGGGTAAATTTACTAAGAAATGTTTTGGAGAGACTATGACATCACATGACATCTTAAATTTAGGAATTAGAAAAGATTTGATTTCATCAGAACAGAACTAAATGACAGTAAGCAAATAAGGCATTGAACCCATGTTATAATATGCTCCACACCCACTAAGTTTGGTCCCCAAACTTATTCTAAAATATATATAAAGGGTACTCATTATGCAACACACAAAAAGGAAAAATATTAAGAAGCAAAACTATTGTAAATATGTATACAGTATGAGTGATAAACATGAGAATACAATACAATATAAGTCAAACTCGAGCAAGAGATCAATATCAACAAAAGGTCACAATTTGTGAAACAACAGCCGGTAATGTTTGCATTAATTTATAACTGCCCATTCAGCTCATTTCATAAACAGACAGTTCAGTTTGGAAAACTGTGTTTTGCAAATGAATATAACATGGTGTCAGTGTGATCTCTACAGAGATGTGTAACACAGGTGAAAGCTTCTGAAATAAGGGTAGGTTCTGAAAATAAAATGAGGTCACACAGATAGCAATAACCTAGAAAATTATTGCAGAATATGCTGGTTCAGGTTACAGGATACACACAGAAAAACTTTTTATAAAAGATGAAGATCATGAAGTTACGAGTTTCAGCGTCTGGAATACAACTGAATAGATCTAGGTCTGAACTCCCACTGACTAACCTTTAAGAGAGAAGCTGAGTATTTGAAAGATCTTAAGTCTAATAATTTCCTTAATGTTGAGGAATTAATCAGCAGGAAAATGAGCATGAAGTGCATGTTGTTCAAAGAAACAAATAAACTTAACTTATATGCTTGAAAGTAAAAAGTATATAAAAAGCACATATATAACCCAGAAAAAACCTTACTCATCTGTTATATAGTACAGTAGTTGTAAACCAACTAAGCGCTCCATAAGACTTAAATCCCGTTCATAAAGTTTGTTGAACCATTTGATGATAATTGCATGGTCTTCAAGGAGGTTAGAGGGTAAATTTACTAAGAAATCTTTTGGAGAGACTATGACATCACATGACATCTTAAATTTAGGAATTAGAAAATGATTGATTTCATCAGAACAGAACTAAATGACAGTAAGTAAATAAGGCATTGAACCCATGTTATAATATGCCCCACACCCACTAAGTTTGGTCCCAAAACTTGTTCTAAAATAGATATAAAGGGTACTTATTATGAAACACACAAACGGGAAAAATACTAAGTAGCAAAACTATTGTAAATGTGTATACAGTATGAGTGATAAACATCAGAATATGATACAATATATATGAAAAATTAAATTTTGAATTCATAGACATAGAATGACACTAAGTCAAACTCGAGCAAAGGAGCAATATCAACGAAAGGTCACTATTTGTGAAACAACAGCCGGTAATGTTTGCATGAATTCATAACTGCACATTCAGCTTATTTTATAAACAGATAGTTGAGTTTAGAATACTGTGTTTTGCAAATAAATATAACATGGTGTCAGTGTGATCTCTACAGAGATGTGTAACACAGGTGAAAGCTTCTGAAATAAGGATAGGTTCTGAAATTAAAATGAGGTCACACAGATAGCAATAACCTAGAAATTTATTGCAGAATATGCTGGTTCAAGTTACAGGGTACACACAGGAAAACTTTTTATAAAAGATGAAGATGATGAAGTTACGAGTTTCAGCATCTGGAATACAACTGAATAGATCTAGGTCTGAACTCCCACTGATTAATCTTTAAGAGAGAAGCTGAGTATTTGAAAGATCTTAAGTCTAATAATTTTCTTAATGTTGAGGAAACAATTAGCAAAAAAATTCAAAGAAACAAATAAATTTAACTTATATGCACAGACAGTTGAGTTTAGAGCAGGTAAAAGCTTCTGAAATAAGGGTAGGTTCTGAAATTAAAATGAGGTCACACAGATAGCAATAATCTAGAAATTTATTGCAGAATATGCTGGTTCAAGTTACAGGATACACACAGGAAAACTATTTTCAAAAGATGAAGATGATGAAGTTACGAGTTTCAGCATCTGGAATACAACTGAATAGATCTAGGTCTGAACTCCCACTGACTAATCTTTAAGAGAGAAGCTGAGTATTTGAAAGATCTTAAGTCTAATTATTTTCTTAATGTTGAGGAAACAATTAGCAGGTAAATGAGCATGAGTTGCATGTTGTTCAAAGAAACAAATAAACTTAACTTGCTTGAAAGTAAAAAGTATTTAAAAAGCACATACATAACCCTGAAAAAAACGTATTCATCTGTTATATAGTACAGTAGTTGTAAACCAACTAAGCGCTCCATAAGACTTAAATCCCATTTATGAAATTTGTTGAACCATTTGATAATAATTGCGTGGTCTTCAAGCGAGGTCAGAGGGTAAATTTACTAAGAAATGTTTTGAAGAGACTATAACATCACATGACATCTTAAATTTAGGAATTAGAAAAGATTTGATTTCATCAGAACAGAACTAAATGACAGTAAGCAAGTAAGACATTGAACCCATGTTATAATATGCTCCACACCCACTAAGTTTGGTCCCCAAACTTATTCTAAAATATATATAATGGGTACGCATTATGAAACCTTACTCATATGTACTAAACTTTCACCTACAACTTCCCTATTGTAGTTGGAAGTTAATATGAACTAAAATGAAAACTGCTAATCTGTATTCTGTTTGCTTTATTGATTTCTTTACAGATAGATTTATGGAGCGTCTTAGCCATCAAGGTTATACAGAGACAGAGAAGGGGTATGAGCTTGCGAAGTTCAGCAAGTACAATTCTGAAAAGCTTGCTGACATCAACAGAAAGCCAAAGAAACTTGACATCCAACCAGTGTCAAAGTGAAGACTTTACTGTTTACTGTGAATCAGGACTACAAAATTGGTGAAAAAAACATTTTGACATCTCATTCCATTTCTGGGTTATTTTATATTAAAGATTCAAGTATATTGAATCTTTTCTGGTGCAGTAAGTACAATTCAACAATGTGATGCCACAGCTGCACTTCCACAAAAATTGTATGTATTTATTTGAAGAATAATTACTTCTTTCTTAAATTATTTGAAATGTATGTGCCTAATTAAGTCTGATAGGGAACTGTACAGTAGGTATGTACTTTGCAACATGTCAACAACATCTTTTGTTGATCTGTAAACGTTTGTAAGGGAATTTTAATAAGATAATTTATATTTACAAAAGTGCATACAAATTTGTTTTGGAAATAAAGCTAACACCACATGTATGCACATGTCACTTTTCAACACAGTGGCAAAATCTTTGAGATGCAACTAATTCTTAAAATGGAATAAGTTATCAACATGGTTCTTCACTATTATGTTAGGTTGATAGTCCACTTTCAAGTTGAGGGAATGAAAACCTTTGAATATTCCTTGAACACTATGGCTTTCTATAATTTTAAGAATATTCTACCGAGTTAAAAGTCATTCCTATTGTGAAACACACCATGCATTCCATATAGTTAAGCAGAAGGCAAATAAAGAAAGGCATACAGTATTTGGTATTAATTCCTAGTGTCAAAATGTGACTTAAAACACTTTTTCACCATTTTGTTTATGCCATTTGAATGCAAATGTTTTAACGTGGGGACATTCCTTGAAATGTTTTTATTATTTATTATTTCAGCCATTGGTGTTCGATATTAGAATTAGATGGTTCTTAAGATTTACTGGTAATATAGTGAGTTTTGTAAGGTCTTTGTAAGAGTCTTTGTAAAGGTCTGTAGTGGCAACATTACCCCAGCTTATAATTTGGTTTGCTTACCATGAATAAAACAAGATTGCCATCAAAATAGGTTGAGCTAACTTAAGTATTGACTATTTTACAACTTACAAGTATTTTCGTGCCCAGTTATGTGCCAATATGTGATGTGATGTATGTGGTATTTTCTTTATTTCAATTCTGGCAATATAGTGAGTTTGTAAGGTCTTTGTAAGAGTATTTGTAAAGGTCTGTAGTGGCAACATTACCCCAATTTATAATTTGGTTTGCTAACCATAAATGAAACAAGATTGCCATCAAAATAGGTTAAGCTAACTTAAATATTGACTATTTTGCAACTTCAAGTATTTTCGTGCCCGGTTATGTGCCAATATGTGATGTGATGTATGTGGTATTTTCTTTATTTCATTTCTTTCATAATTGAATGATATGACGAATTCTGACCAACTATGTGTATACCCAAATTCAAATTCTGCCATAAATAGAGCTTATTGTCAATTTCAGTGACTGTAATCTACAAAAGAAATGTTTAAAATAGAATAACAAAAGATAAAAGAAATGTTTAGAAGATTGGAAGACAGGGATCTATGGATTCTAAAACAATAGACCTTTCAATTATTCATGTCCCAAAGACCTTCAAGTTTTGTCAGTAGCATTTTATATAATAGGAAAGTGCTCGAACTATTCTTTCTTCTCACCAAGGAACAACTTTATTTCTAAGCATCTTGTGGTTTCCATTTCTTTTGCGAAATGAGCTAAAACCATTATCATTTTTGTTCAATCTGTATTAAAACTGTGTGCACGATGATACCAAAGTATTTATTCCAATATCTTGTGACATGAAGTTAAAACAACATATTTTGATAATTTCATGTATACGCAAAATGTCCTGACTTACAAAAAGGAACATTTATATAGATCATAAAGAAATACAAAGCATTCCAACATACTCCTAAGCTGATGACATCATCTTCTGCATGATTTAATATCAAAATGGCAGCTCCCATAGTAGTAGAGTTTTTAATGATTACAAAAAAATTCAATTGCTTTGGTAGGTATGAAACATGGCTGGAAGATTTGTTATTTTTAAACCTTTATTATATGAAATAAGGATTATGTCAGACTTTGTGAACATTGTTTTCTTCAATTATTCTTAAAAATTCTTTGTAGGAGCTAGAGCCAGAAATGCTGAAGTTAAATCGTACTAACTTTAACTGCAATCAGGAAATATGAATGAAGTACAAAGGGAAAAATTGTTTTCGCTCATGGAGTAGCACAAATAAAGCATATAATGAATTCACTGTAATCAGTCATAAATCTGAAACAAAATGAGTGTATTCAAAATTAGGAAAAGACTGATCTACTTCAAAGTTGCTAGTTAGGCTCTTCATTCATATTCCATTCTTCACTTCATAAGATAAATTATTGCCAGATCAGTACCATTGTTTCTGTTCTACTTTTTTTTTTCGAAAAGCTTGATATACTTTACAAGTTTCTTTTCAACAACTGTAATTTTGTTGCAATATTTATAAAACAAGCTACCTAGCATTGCCTTGAATAAAAGCAAAGCTTTATCTTAAGTATTATTTATCATCCAGCCTTGCTTACTCCTGCCATTGTTGTATTTAAACAGGTTTTTGTTCACATAAGCTGAAGATACTTTTGAAATGTCAAGTTTTTAGTTTACAAATATTTTAAAGAAAAGTTGTAATAAAAGTAGTTGTAATTAAAGGAAAGAAAACTAAAAAAACCTTGGTCATTATTTTATTTTCTGGTATTCTATTTAACAGTTCTCAATTTTATTTCAGCAGTACTACTTTTTGTTGCTTCAAACCTATTGTTTCTTCGGTGAAGAGTTCTGACGAGTCTATTTTTCTTTCATAGATGGTAAGGAAGTAGATGTCTACTTTTTACAGAAAAAGTAGACATCACATTTTTTATGTGAAAATGCATGTCACATTTTTTACAGAACCTGCTGCTTTCTTGTCTGCAGTAGTATTATTTAAAAATATGCACATGAATGTGACATGATTTAAGGTTTGTTCCAACTGGAAACTTCATCCAATGAATGGTTTCTCAACTGGAAACTAATACCATTTGGATACATTTCATCGCAACTGGAAATGGGGTATCCCAACTGAAAACCATTTGGAACCATCTAAGACCATCTGGAACAAGTTGAACCATTAATTTAACCCCAAATGGATCCAACTGGAATTTCTCCCATTTGGAACCATTCGGGACCATTCAGGAATTTTTCAGATAGTTTGAATATAGGTATGGAAATTTTTTCATTAAAAACCATTTTGAATTTTTCAACTGTTTTTTTCTCTTGGGGAGTTGTTAGTAAATACAAAATAGAGAATGTTGTTATCTCTGGTAGGTGACTGCACCTTTTGAGTGGGGTTGTATGAATCGGCCACTTCAAGAAGAATTTTGGCTGCTTCGGAGGAAGCATTAGTGCCTGAAATAATGTTTTGGCTCCAGTCAATGTTACATGTAGGTTGGTTGAAATCACCAGCAAGAATAACATTGTTTTTGTCAGCATTTTTGCCTAGCTTTTGTAGTGATTTTCTTTACTCAAGAAGGCTAGTAAGGTTATTGTGACTGGGCCTGTAAAAAGTTCCTACATACATGCTCTTTTCCTTAGGAAATTGGAATTTGGTCCAGTTGATCTCACGGTCAGAGACTAATTTAGTAAGCTCAGTGAAAATCAAGTCATTTTTTATTGCCTGTAATACATCACCATAACCATTCGCTATTAAAGGATTAGTTCAAGGGTCAAGCATGTTAATCTTTCATGAAAGAGGACTTCAAAAGAAACAAAATGGTGAAGAAAGCAATAAAAACTCCTATTCCATTAAGTAGATATTTAAGTTTAAAGTTTGGTATCATTTGTGTAAAAATGACTGAAACCAAAACAAGTTGTGATGTCATAGCCTCAGAATCCTCAAAGTCTGTAGGCCCATTACATAAAAAACATGTTTGTGGAGTCCACCGTCACACCACACTAGTTAGGACCAGACATTTTAAAACTCTTTACAGCTTCAAATTTAATTGAAGCTGGAATTATTGCAGTGCTGTTAAACCTCAATGGTAAACTCCTAGTAAAGTGGTACAACTTTCGAGGATTTTTCCCACTACATATCACACAATTAAAATGTATTTATTTCTTTTTTATTTATTTATTTGTAAACTGTACTATGTTAATTACAAAATATGTATTCTTTATTATTCTTAAATATTCCATTAATGCAGTAGTTACAGCATATATAAAAATTATAAAAATTGACAAATAATTTCTTTAAAAATAAAAAACAACTTCATTCCCAAATTGTTTTCATTAATTGTTTTTAATTACATAAAATAAACCAAGGCCAACAGGGGCAATAATAGCTCTGAATTTTTTTCATATTTCATCGCATATGAAAATATCTAAAAAGAATGCAATTTGTAGAATAGTTTCATATGAGAAATTGTCCTCACAGAAATCAAATAAAACCAAACAAAAAGTTTTCTCTATGCTTGTTTTTGTGATGGCTTTGAAATTTCTCAAAAAGAATTAAAGATAGTTTTATTTTGAGTCAGTTTTAGTATTTAAATATTTCAATCATATTTTGACTCTCCCAAATCTCTTTTTCATTTCATTGTTTTTTTTTCACATGATATGCCAACAACCAGTGCTGAATCAAAAGAAAATGACATGCCAGGTGGAGATGAAGTATTCAGTAAAAAAGTGAAAACTTTAGGTTCAACATCTGTCAGTTCCAGGACCTAATTTGCTACCAGTGCATTGTATTTTATATAGAAAAGAAAAGTAACACTGCAGATAAAGTTTCTAGAAATGAAAATCTTGCACTTGTTTGACACAAAAAAAAATCCAGTTAATAACCTGATTATTGAATCTTGAATATAATTAATATTATTAGTTGAAAATATTGTTGTTGTTCTTTAAACTGTAGCAACCTTGCACTTTTTGGAACAAGTACATTCGGTTTTGATTATGATGGATAGAGAAATCTTAGTTTGCTGGAAGGAGTGCATTCAGCCTGCCAGCAGATGACCTGATTTCTGGATGTTGAACATTATTATGATTATTTGAAAACATTATTTTTTGTTATTTAAACTGCAAGAACCTAGCCTTGTTTGGAACAAGTGCATTCAATTTTGTGTTATGATAAACTTAGAAATCTTGCAGTTTGCAGGAATAAGTGCATTTAAGCCTTCCAGTTGATATATTGAATGTGGTGAGCATTATTTGAAAATGTAATTTTCTGATATTTCAAACTGCAACAATCTGACAGGAACAGGCACATTCTGCCTGACAACTTAAATTGCTGTATGTATATTAAAATTCCTTGAAATTTCTCATTTGTATTATGATGAACAGAGAAATCTTGCAGTTTGCTGGAATAACTGCATGTGGCCTTCCAATTGTTCAATTCATTCATTGATTAAATAATTACCTCCGCTTTGTTTGATATGTGGTACAAATATGTTGTTAGCTGGTATGAACAACGTTGAATTTCATTAACATGCATAGTGAGCAGGGCTTAATATGATTTTGCTGAAAAGAGCTTGTAAACAGCGTAACTCAAGGACAATACAATTTGGATACAGGTCATATGTGGTACACAGATAAACCATGATCCATTTGTGAGGTCTGTTGGTGGTGATGTCATGCATATCATAAGGGGAGGGGGTCGTTTATGTAAAAGAAAATCTTGAAAAAGTTATTTATTGCAACCGTATGTCTGTTCGCATCAATCTTGCATGTTAAAATTGTCAGCTATTGTGCATGTATGAGCCTTCTTTTTCTCCAAAATAGTTTCTGTAATATAAATATAAGGTAACAATTGGTTGTACAATCATTCAATTAGTAATAGGCATGAAAATAAATCATAATAAGATGAGTGACATTTTAAGCCATTCAAAAAGACCAAATAATAATAACTCATGTCTTGTTAAAAATGGGGCTAGGATGAAGGTTGTTGAAGAGCTGTGACATTCCTGAGCAAAGTAATTATTTTTCTTATTTTTTTTAAATCAGTGCCATAAAGCCCTGGGGATATCCTCTGGCCAGAACTATTTAACATGGACTGTCTGTGGGTGGGTTATTCAGGAAGGTCATATGATTCTGTAATTAAAGGAACATTCCTATAGGTTTTCATGTAATGATTGAAAATGACAAGATGTGCCCTTTATATTCATTTCATATATTAACCAGAACTACTGTATGAGGTTTTGCGATGCTGTTTTCACAAGCTGATTGACTTGAAAAATTTGCATTGACTGTCACGATATTGCATCATGAAATATCTGTTCCATGATATTTATTCATAAGCCACACCCATGCAGATCATTAAAAATGTTGACAACATTAGCATTTGCACAATAATTAACAACATTGCCACAGCACGTATGATGCAAAAATGGTTGCGCATTTATTATATTTCAAGAATTTGTCAGTTAGCCCCACCTTAGCCACCTACTCATTAATATTCATGACATCACTACCACAACATTGGAACATACTGTATGTAGAGACCATGACCTATCTGTGTAACTGATATAGCATAAATTTGGTATATTATTCATGAGATACAGTATGGAGTTTACATCATTTAGCACTTTCACATTAAACCACACCCACTATGCATATTAATGACATCTGTTGATATAACATAAGCATGTACTCAACAACCAACAAAGTTATCATGCCCAATATGACACAAAACAGATATACAGTTGCTCATTTACGACTTATTCAATATTTGCACTTTAAGCCCCGCCAACTTATTAATACGCATGATATCACCACCAAAAAAAAGGGGCATATCTACAGACCATGGGCTATCTGTGTACCAAATATGAGTTTACCATTCTTGAGATACTGTTTACAAGCTCTTTTCAACAGAACCATACTAAGTCCCACCCACTACGCATATTAATGATATTCAACATTTTTACATCATGAACATGTACAAAGAACTGAAACACAATCATTAACCTATGAACATCTGCAAACAGATAAACTGAAGTGAAGGTGATT
Source organism: Chiridota heheva (assembly GCA_020152595.1). Classification (NCBI taxonomy): domain Eukaryota; kingdom Metazoa; phylum Echinodermata; class Holothuroidea; order Apodida; family Chiridotidae; genus Chiridota; species Chiridota heheva. The sequence goes on along the minus strand of JAIGNY010000292.1, from coordinate 1,749 downwards.
GATATCATGAAGTTATCAGGCACTAACAAACAAAACCATTGTGTTAACCAAGAAATGGCCCCTTGACCCATATAGAAACCACAATTCCATAAGCGGATCAAAAAAAATTATTCATAGAAAATTGTAAAGATGATAAATGGGTTTTTAGATAATGGGAGTACTGACAAAGAATGACAGGATGTTTATAACAGAAACTTCAAAATTAAATATTTTGTAGTATGTTTACCAAGGGGTAATTTTGGAGTTAAAGAGGTCAGAGTTCAGAGCTCTGAAATGTCTAAGTTTATCAGCAAAGCCAATGACCATAACCATTAATATGCATAGTGGGTGAGGCTTAACATGATTTTATTGAAAAGAGCTTGTAAGCATGGTATCTCAAGAATGGTAAACTGGATTCATGTCATATTTTGTACACAGATAGCCCATGGTCTGCAGATGTGCTCTATAGTTTTTGGAGGTAATATCATGCATATTAATGAGTAGGCAGGGCTTAATATAAACAATCTTGAAATGGACTATGTGGTACACAGATAGTCCATGGTTTGTAGAAGTGCCCTATTGTTTTTGGTGATGTCATACATGTTAATTAGTAGGCACAGCTTAATGTGAAAATCTTGAAATGCTTATTTTTAACAATCACATTTCTGTTTTGTTTCATATTATTATTTTAGTTAGTTTGTATGTGTTCATTTTATAAAAACATTGAATTCCATTAATAAGCATAGTGGGCGGGGCTTAGTATGATTTTGCTGAAAGAGCTTGTAAACACGATATCTCAAATATTTCATGATATGCAATGACATAACAGTTTACAAATTCAATCAGCATGAAAAAAGCATCGGAACCACAAAACCTTTTGGTTCTGGTTGCTATTATTACCAGTTAGAAAAGTTGCAGAAGTCTTGTTTTTGTGCATTTTATTTCATAAAGTTTATTATTCCGAATGTTACATAAGATCAAGATATTCTGCTTTAAAAAGTATAATTCCACTTTATATTTTGACTGATTTTTGTACAAAATATGTTGATATCAATTTGATCAATTGTGTACTTTTGCACTTTGTAATGTCAAAATACCAACATTCTGAGATAAAATAGCAAATAGAGACAAAACAATGAGACTTATTTCCAGGAGAGGCAAATATATTTACAGCTTCCTGGGATAACACATTCTACTTTTACTCCAAAGCTAAAGAATAATTTCAAAATTATGATTTTTTGTTTTTTTAATTCTGAAAAATATTTACTTTGCCTTATTTTTTTCACTTTGTCTACTTTGCTGTGCAAAGCACTCAACAGGTACTGTACATGTAATGCTGTGCAAAACACTTTACAGGTCCTGTGCATGTAATGCTGTGCAAAACACTCAACAGGTACTGTACATGTAATGCTGTGCAAAACACTCAACAGGTACTGTACATGTAATGCTGTGCAAAATACTCAACAGGTACTGTACATGTAATGCTGTGCAAAACACTCAACAGGTACACATTACCGAAGTAGAATCAGTAATTTTGTTAGCTATTGTGACCAAAACTTCCTTAACCTGAATGTCAGCAAAACAAGAGATGGTTATTGATTTTAGACAGCATTGTAATCCTCCTGACCCAATTACAATTGCTGACTCTGAGGTTGAACATGCGCAATCTTACAAGTATTTAGGTGTAGTAATCAACAATAAACTCACTTGGTCAGACAATACAGATGCCATAATGTCAAAACTCAACTCTCGCCTATATTGCCTCAGAAA
>JAIGNY010000291.1:0-88170 GCA_020152595.1 Chiridota heheva | reverse complement strand
AGATAAATGGAAATCCTTTTGTTTCCTTTCTTTTTTTCAATTCATTGTAGTTAGTGGTTAACAAGTATCTTTGTTTAAAAGAGACATAAAGTCATTGTAGTTAGTGGTTAACAAGTATCTTTGTTTAAAGGAGACATAAAGTCATTGTAGTTAGTGGTTAACAAGTATCTTTGTTTGTTCAATTCATTGTAGTTAGTGGTTAACAAGTATCTTTATTTAAAAGGACATAAAGTCATTGTAGTTAGTGGTTAACAAGTATCTTTGTTTAAAGGGGACAAAAAGTCATTGTAGTTAGTGGTTAACAAGTATCTTTGTTTGTTCAATTCATTGTAGTTAGTGGTTAACAAGTATCTTTGTTTAAAGGGGACATAAAGTCATTGTATTTAGTGGTTAACAAGTATCTTTGTTTAAAGGGGACAAAAAGTCATTGTAGTTAGTGGTTAACAAGTATCTTTGTTTGTTCAATTCATTGTAGTTAGTGGTTAACAAGTATCTTTGTAAAAAGGGGACATAAAGTCATTGTAGTTAGTGGTTAACAAGTATCTTTGTTTAAAGGAGACATCAAGTCATTGTAGTTAGTATGGTAAACAAGAATCTTTGTTTAAAGGAGACAAAGTCTGATACAATCCTGATTTCATAACTACTGTACCAAAAATTGCAAGTCCAAATTGTATTCCTATCTCTCAAGTTATTCATGTTTAGAGCCAACAGGCTCCTATTTTGTTTAATTATATATTGAAATCTTGTGAATGATGACACTATTTCCTCAAGAGGGACAAGAATTATAATTTATTTCTTTATAAATTTTATTAAAGTATTTATTCCAAAATGATGTGACACAAAGTTTTAACAACACATTTTGTTAATTTCATGAATGCACAATATGTCCTTGACCCTTACAAAAGAAAAACAATTTTTCATAATCTAGAAAACTTGAGATAGATTATAAAGAAATACAAAGCATTCCGACCTCATTTTCTACATGTCCTAAAATAAAAATGGCGGCTCCCATAGTAGCATGGAAGTTTTGAAAGGTATGAAACGTGGTCAGAAGATTTGTTATTTTTAATTCTATCTTATGAAATAAGGATTATGTCAGAATTTGTGTCCCCTTTAAATGTATCCATGCTCAATTTAAACTCAAATTTGGCGTTAGAGCATTATCTACCTTTCAAAATCAAGATATTACAATTTCATAATGCTCAGTGCATAATGCTCAGTGCATAATGCTCAGTGCATAATGCTCAGTGCATAATGCTCAGTGCATAATGCTCAGTGCATAATACTCAGTGCATAATGCTCAGTGCATAATGCTCAGTGCATAATGCTCAGTGCATAATGCTCAGTGCATAATGCTCAGTGCATAATGCTCAGTGCATAATGCTCAGTACATAATGCTCAGTACATAATGCTCAGTACATACAGTAATGCTCAGTACATAATGCTCAGTACATAATGCTCAGTACATAATGCTCAGTACATAATGCTCAGTGCATAATGCTCAGTGCATAATGCTCAGTGCATAATGCTCAGTGCATAATGCTCAGTGCATAATGCTCAGTGCATAATGCTCAGTGCATAATGCTCAGTGCATAATGCTCAGTGCATAATGCTCAGTGCGTAATGCTCAGTGCGTAATGCTCAGTGCGTAATGCTCAGTGCGTAATGCTCAGTGCGTAATGCTCAGTGCATAATGCCCAGCTCAGCTCCAGTGCATAGCGCCGTAATGCTCAGTGCCGCCCAGTGCATAATGCTCAGCGCGTAACGCCAGCATCAGCGCGTAACGCCAGCGCCAATGCCAGCGCGTAACGCCAGCGCGCGTGGCGCCAGCGCGTGGCGCCAGCGCGTGGCGCTCAGCAGCGCTCAGCCCAGCGCGTGGCACGCCAGCGTAACGCCAGCGTAACGCCAGCGCGTAACGCCAGCGCGTAACGCCAGCGCGTAACGCCAGCTCGCCAGCGTAGCCAGCGCTCGCCAGCGTAACGCCAGCGCGTAACGCCAGCGCGTGCGCCAGCGCGTAACGCCAGCGCGTAACGCCAGCGCGTAACGCCAGCGCGTAACGCCAGCGCGTAACGCCAGCGCGTAACGCCAGCGCGTAACGCCAGCGTAACGCCAGTGCGTAACGCCAGCGCGTAACGCCAGCGCGTGCACGCCAGCGCGTAACGCCAGCGCGTAACGCCAGCGCGTAACGCCAGCGGCGTAACGCCAGCGCGTAACGCCAGCGCCAGTAACGCCAGCAGCTGTACGCCAGCGCTAACGCCAGCGCGCACGCCAGCGCGTAACGCCAGCGCGTAACGCCAGCCAGCCAGCGCTGCCAGCGCGTAACGCCAGCGTAACGCCAGCGCGTAACGCCAGCGCGTAACGCCAGCGCGTAACGCCAGCGCAGAACGCGCGCAGCTCAGCGGCGTAACGCCAGCGCCAGAACGCCAGCGCAGCGCGCAACGCCAGCGCGCGCCTCAGCCAGTCAGCGCAACGCCAGCGCGCGCTCGCCAGTGCGTAACGCCAGCGCCGCGCTGGCGCGCGCCAACGCCAGCGCCAGCGCCGCAACCCTCAGCGCGCAACGCTCAGCGCGCAACGCTCAGCGCGCAACGCTCAGCGCGCAACGCTCAGTGCGTAATGCTCAGTACGTAATGCTCAGTACATTTCAAAATACCTCTGAAATCTTCATTTTTAAGGCATCCGGACTTGTAGATGGTGACATTACCTAAATTGCTTTAAAATATCTTAAAAATCATGAAACAAGCAAAACATTTCAACAATAGGAATTGAAATCGGCAATTTTACAGGGTTTGGAAATCTAAGGCATCAGTATGGGAAATATTATGAAAGTTTGTGATGTATAATTGGGTAAACTATGTATTTGTCTTTTTTTAATCCCTTTGTTTTATAAATGTCTTTGCAGAGTTTTAGCAACTTTTGTAACCAGAAGTATTACATTTTTTACATAAATTCAATCAAATTCTAACAAGAATAGACTGTCCCATCATTTGACTGAGACGGAGTTGGAATTAATCATGAAAATTACCCACGGTTCAAAATAAAGGTGTCGAAAATCTTCCCACGATAAATCGCGACAGAAATAATATTATTATAGTGAATATATTTTTATATACTTCCCTCTCTCACAATTTATTGTACTTTTCATCCCACAATTACATTTGGGGCTGTGTTTAGAGCAAATATTTACCATATGTACTGTTGTTTACTCAAGAAATCTATCAATATTTATTTTTTTATTAATAAATTTGTTTTTCTTCCCACAAATTCCTGATTTTTCTGCAGTTTTAACTGCCAGAATTGTAGTTTTTTTTCTAGCTCTGGACTGAGATTAAGGAATTCAAAACAAAAATTACATACAAATCTTGAGTGGTCTGTCCAGTCATACTGTACATCATGGATTCAACATGATTTGAAGATTCATCAAACTTTGACAAAGCTAAAAATCTGAAAGTGCTATTGTTTTATAATTCTTATAAAGTTGAGCTTTGACATCATTGATGTTCTGGTAATTCCTAACTTCCATTTGTTGTGTTCTCTCAGCATAATCCAGCTCACACCTTTTATGCCTCACTTGTAAAACAACATTTGGAAACAAAAAAGATGATTGCAGTCTTCCATGCAGAGAGTTTATCAAGCGAGGAAAATTTCAAGTTGAAATTACGTCTATACAAAAAGGACATATCCATAAAAGTTTGGGGAAAAGAAATTCTGAAAGAAGCCATAGAGAATACAGAGTATGAGAATCTTCTGAAGCTGTACCATCCGAGCAACATTTATCTTGTTTCTGAGGAACCGAACCTTAAGGAACTACTGAAAGCTGTGAGAGGTTTTCCAAGAATTCATTTGCTAGGTAAGTATGCCACGATTGTAACATCAGTCACAGAGCGTGGAATCGCCCTCACTTCTCCCTTGGATGGTTCCAGGAATAAGTGGGGGCGATTTCATGATTGTAATGTCAGTCACGGAGCATGGAATTTCCCCCGGGATGGTCCCAGCGATAAGTGGAGTAGATTCCATGATTATAACGTCAGTCACGGAGCGTGGAATCCCCCAAATAAATTGCATGGGTTTATTGTTTAGGATATTGTTAAATCTGGTAGTCACAACGGTGCTCACCAAATACTTTTTAATGGTATTGGACATTACTGTTCATCATAGCTTACTTTGGAATATTATAATTTTTTGATAAGTTGCAAAAATTACGACATTAAAAAATTGGTAATCCATCCCTAAAAACTGGTAATCCATCCCTAAAAACTGGTAATCCATCCCTAAAAACTGGTAATCCATCCCTAAAAACTGGTAATCCATCCCTAAAAACTGGTAATCCATCCCTAAAAACTGGTAATCCATCCCTAAAAACTGGTAATCCATCCCTAAAAACTGGTAATCCATCCCTAAAAACTGGTAATCCATCCCTAAAAATTGGTAATCCATCCCTAAAAACTGGTAATCCATCCCTAAAAACTGATTCATGCATTGCTTTGATTTTTGTCTTATTTTCTCCTGGACTCTGCACTCAAATGCTTCATCCGCTCAGTGCCATCTTAATCCTTGTTTTATTTTCTCCTGGACTCTGCACTCAAATGCTTCATCCGCTCATTGCCATCTTAATCCTTGTCTTATTTTCTCCTGGACTCTGCACTCAAATGCTTCATCCGCTCATTGCCATCTTAATCCTTGTCTTATTTTCTCCTGGACTCTGCACTCAAATGCTTCATCCGCTCTGTGCCATCTTAATCATTGTCTTATTTTCTCCTGGACTCTGCACACAAATGCTTCATCCGCTCAGTGCCATCTTAATCCTTGTCTTATTTTCTCCTGGACCCTGCACACAAATGCTTCATCCACTCTGTGCCATCTTAATCATTGTCTTATTTTCTCCTGGACTCTGCACTCAAATGCTTCATCCGCTCTGTGCCATCTTAATCATTGTCTTATTTTCTCCTGGACTCTGCACTCAAATGCTTCATCCGCTCAGTGCCATCTTAATCCTTGTCTTATTTTCTCCTGGACTCTGCACTCAAATGCTTCATCCACTCAGTGCCATCTTAATCCTTGTCTTATTTTCTCCTGGACTCTGCACTCAAATGCTTCATCCGCTCTGTGCCATCTTAATCATTGTCTTATTTTCTCCTGGACTCTGCACTCAAATGCTTCATCCACTCAGTGCCATGTTAATCCTTGTCTTATTTTCTCCTGAACTCTGCACTCAAATGCTTCATTCGCTCAGTGCCATCTTAATCCTTGTCTTATTTTCTCCTGGACTCTGCACTCAAATGCTTCATCCGCTCAGTGCCATCTTAATCATTGTCTTATTTTCTCCTGGACTCTGCACTCAAATGCTTCATCCGCTGAGTGCCATCTTAATCCTTGTCTTATTTTCTCCTGGACCCTGCACACAAATGCTTCATCCACTCTGTGCCATCTTAATCATTGTCTTATTTTCTCCTGGACCCTGCACACAAATGCTTCATCCACTCTGTGCCATCTTAATCATTGTCTTATTTTCTCCTGGACTCTGCACTCAAATGCTTCATCTGCTCAGTGCCATCTTAATCCTTGTCTTATTTTCTCCTGGACCTGCACTCAAATGCTTCATCCACTCAGTGCCATCTTAATCCTTGTCTTATTTTCTCCTGGACTCTGCACTCAAATGCTTCATCCTCTGTGCCATCTTAATCATTGTCTTATTTTCTCCTGGACTCTGCACTCAAATGCTTCATCCGTCTGAGTGCCATCTTAATCCTTGTCTTATTTTCTCCTGGACTCTGCACTCAAATGCTCCATCCGCTCAGTGCCATCTTAATCCTTGTTTTATTTTCTCCTGACTCTGCACTCAAATGCTTCATCCGCTGAGTGCCATCTTAATCCTTGTCTTATTTTCTCCTGACCCTGCACTCAAATGCTTCATCCACTCTGTGCCATCTTAATCATTGTCTTATTTTCTCCTAGACTCTGCACTCAAATGCTTCATCCACTCTGTGCCATCTTAATCATTGTCTTATTTTCTCCTGGACTCTGCACTCAAATGCTTCATCCGCTCAGTGCCATCTTAATCCTTGTTTTATTTTCTCCTAGACTCTGCACTCAAATGCTTCATCCACTCTGTGCCATCTTAATCATTGTCTTATTTTCTCCTGGACTCTGCACTCAAATGCTTCATTCGCTCAGTGCCATCTTAATCCTTGTCTTATTTTCTCCTGGACTCTGCACTCAAATGCTTCATCCGCTCAGTGCCATCTTAATCCTTGTCTTATTTTCTCCTGGACTCTGCACTCAAATGCTTCATCCGCTCTGTGCCATCTTAATCCTTGTCTTATTTTCTCCTGGACTCTGCACTCAAATGCTTCATCCGCTCATTGCCATCTTAATCCTTGTCTTATTTTCTCCTGGACTCTGCACTCAAATGCTTCATCCGCTCATTGCCATCTTAATCCTTGTCTTATTTTCTCCTGGACTCTGCACTCAAATGCTTCATCCGCTCATTGCCATCTTAATCCTTGTCTTATTTTCTCCTGGACTCTGCACTCAAATGCTTCATCCGCTCAGTGCCATCTTAATCCTTGTCTTATTTTCTCCTAGACTCTGCACTCAAATGCTTCATCCGCTCAGTGCCATCTTAATCCTTGTCTTATTTTCTCCTGGACTCTGCACTCAAATGCTTCATCCGCTCAGTGCCATCTTAATCCTTGTTTTATTTTCTCCTAGACTCTGCACTCAAATGCTTCATCCGCTCAGTGCCATCTTAATCCTTGTCTTATTTTCTCCTGGACTCTGCACTCAAATGCTTCATCCACTCTATGCAATCTTAATCCTTGTCTTATTTTCTCCTGAACTCTGCACTCAAATGCTTCATCCGCTCAGTGCCATCTTAATCCTTGTCTTATTTTCTCCTGAACTCTGCACTCAAATGCTTCATCCGCTCAGTGCCATCTTAATCCTTGTCTTATTTTCTCCTGGACTCTGCACTCAAATGCTTCATCCACTCAGTGCCATCTTAATCCTTGTCTTATTTTCTCCTGGACTCTGCACTCAAATGCTTCATCCGCTCTGTGCCATCTTAATCATTGTCTTATTTTCTCCTGGACTCTGCACTCAAATGCTTCATCCGCTCAGTGCCATCTTAATCCTTGTCTTATTTTCTCCTGGACTCTGCACTCAAATGCTCCATCCGCTCAGTGCCATCTTAATCCTTGTTTTATTTTCTCCTGGACTCTGCACTCAAATGCTTCATCCGCTGAGTGCCATCTTAATCCTTGTCTTATTTTCTCCTGGACTCTGCACTCAAATGCTTCATCCACTCTGTGCCATCTTAATCATTGTCTTATTTTCTCCTGGACTCTGCACTCAAATGCTTCATCCGCTCTGTGCCATCTTAATCATTGTCTTATTTTCTCCTGGACTCTGCACTCAAATGCTTCATCCGCTCAGTGCCATCTTAATCCTTGTCTTATTTTCTCCTGGACCCTGCACACAAATGCTTCATCCACTCTGTGCCATCTTAATCATTGTCTTATTTTCTCCTGGACTCTGCACTCAAATGCTTCATCCGCTCTGTGCCATCTTAATCCTTGTCTTATTTTCTCCTGGACTCTGCACTCAAATGCTTCATCCGCTCAGTGCCATCTTAATCCTTGTCTTATTTTCTCCTGGACTCTGCACTCAAATGCTTCATCCGCTCTGTGCCATCTTAATCCTTGTCTTATTTTCTCCTGGACTCTGCACTCAAATGCTTCATCCGCTCATTGCCATCTTAATCCTTGTCTTATTTTCTCCTGGACTCTGCACTCAAATGCTTCATCCGCTCATTGCCATCTTAATCCTTGTCTTATTTTCTCCTGGACTCTGCACTCAAATGCTTCATCCGCTCAGTGCCATCTTAATCCTTGTCTTATTTTCTCCTGGACTCTGCACTCAAATGCTTCATCCGCTTCAGTGCCATCTTAATCCTTGTCTTATTTTCTCCTGACTCTGCACTCAAATGCTTCATCCGCTCAGTGCCATCTTAATCCTTGTCTTATTTTTCTCCTGGACTCTGCACTCAAATGCTCCATCCGCTCAGTGCCATCTTAATCCTTGTTTTATTTTCTCCTGGACTCTGCACTCAAATGCTTCATCCGCTCAGTGCCATCTTAATCCTTGTCTTATTTTCTCCTGGACCCTGCACACAAATGCTTCATCCACTCTGTGCCATCTTAATCATTGTCTTATTTTCTCCTGGACTCTGCACTCAAATGCTTCATCCGCTCAGTGCCATCTTAATCCTTGTCTTATTTTCTCCTGGACTCTGCACTCAAATGCTTCATCCATTTTCCTGACTCACTCAAATGCCATCTTAATCCTTGTCTTATTTTCTCCTGACTCTGCACTCAAATGCTTCATCCACTCTGTGCCATCTTAATCATTGTCTTATTTTCTCCTGGACCCTGCACTCAAATGCTTCATCCGCTCAGTGCCATCTTAATCCTTGTCTTATTTTCTCCTGGACTCTGCACTCAAATGCTTCATCCGCTCAGTGCCATCTTAATCCTTGTCTTATTTTCTCCTGGACCCTGCACACAAATGCTTCATCCACTCTGTGCCATCTTAATCATTGTCTTATTTTCTCCTGGACTCTGCACTCAAATGCTTCATCCGCTCAGTGCCATCTTAATCCTTGTCTTATTTTCTCCTGGACCCTGCACACAAATGCTTCATCCACTCAGTGCCATCTTAATCATTGTCTTATTTTCTCCTGGACTCTGCACTCAAATGCTTCATCCACTCTGTGCCATCTTAATCATTGTCTTATTTTCTCCTGGACTCTGCACTCAAATGCTTCATCCATCTTAATCAGTGCCATCTTAATCCTTGTCTTATTTTCTCCTGGACTCTGCACTCAAATGCTTCATCCACTCTGTGCCATCTTAATCATTGTCTTATTTTCTCCTGACTCTGCACTCAAATGCTTCATCCGCTCCAGTGCCATCTTAATCCTTGTCTTATTTTCTCCTGACTCTGCACTCAAATGCTTCATCCACTCTGTGCCATCTTAATCATTGTCTTATTTTCTCCTGACTCTGCACTCAAATGCTTCATCCGCTCAGTGCCATCTTAATCCTTGTCTTATTTTCTCCTGACTCTGCACTCAAATGCTTCATCCGCTCAGTGCCATCTTGTCTTATTTTCTCCTGGACTCTGCACTCAAATGCTAATCCTTGTTTTATTTTCTCCTGGACTCTGCACTCAAATGTTTCATCCGCTCAGTGCCATCTTAATCCTTGTCTTATTTTCTCCTGGACTCTGCACTCAAATGCTCCATCCGCCCAGTGCCATCTTAATCCTTGTCTTATTTTCTCCTGGACTCTGCACTCAAATGTTTCATCCGCTCAGTGCCATCTTAATCCTTGTTTTATTTTCTCCTGGACTCTGCACTCAAATGCTTCATCCGCTCAGTGCCATCTTAATCCTTGTTTTATTTTCTCCTAGACTCTGCACTCAAATGCTTCATCCGCTCTGTGCCATCTTAATCCTTGTCTTATTTTCTCCTGGACTCTGCACTCAAATGCTTCATCCGCTCAGTGCCATCTTAATCCTTGTTTTATTTTCACCTAGACTGCACTCAAATGCTTCATCCACTCTCTGCAGTGCCATCTTAATCCTTGTCTTATTTTCTCCTGACTCTGCACTCAAATGCTTCATCCGCTCAGTGCCATCTTAATCCTTGTTTTATTTTCACCTAGACTCTGCACTCAAATGCTTCATCCACTCAGTGCCATCTTAATTTTTCCTTGTGTTATTTTCCGCCATCCTAGATTTTCTCCTGACTCTGCACTCAAATGCTTCATCCGCTCAGTGCCATCTTAATCCTTGTCTTATTTTCTCCTGACTCTGCACACAAATGCTTCATCCACTCTGTGCCATCTTAATCATTGTCTTATTTTCTCCTGACTCTGCACTCAAATGCTTCATCCGCTCAGTGCCATTTTAATCCTTGTCTTATTTTCTCCTGGACTCTGCACTCAAATGCTTCATCCGCTGAGTGCCATCTTAATCCTTGTCTTATTTTCTCCTGGACTCTGCACTCAAATGCTTCATCTACTCAGTGCCATTTTCTCCTGAATCCTTGTCTTATTTTCTCCTGGACTCTGTACTCAAATGCTTCATCCACTCAGTGCCATCTTAATCCTTGTCTTATTTTCTCCTGGACTCTGCACTCAAATGCTTCATCTACTCAGTGCCATCTTAATCCTTGTCTTATTTTCTCCTGGACTCTGTACTCAAATGCTTCATCCACTCAGTGCCATCTTAATCCTTAATCACATTTGATTTTATTTGTTAGAAATACCATGTCATCTGTAGGTGTGCCAAGATACCTTATAGTATGTAGGTGTACCCAGGGCATGAAAAAGGGTGCCCTCTGGGACGGGAAGGGGGGAGGAGACCCCAAACATTTTCTGGTTACAGGGGAGGGGCAAGACCCTGAAAGATTCCTCGGTTACAAGGGGAAAAATTGCACTGCTAAATTAAGTTTACATGTATATCAACCATTGCTGAAAATCAGGATATCACTAATTTTGCCAAAGTTCCCAATAATTTTTACCAAATTTCCAATAATTTTCAATTTTACTTCCAGGAAAGTGAAATCCTCTTAGGGGGCAGTTTTCCCCTGCCCTTCCCTTTCTACCCCTCAAGGTGTGCCGATTGTTCAATTTATAGATTATAAATCAATATAGCTCATGTTTCCTCTACCTGTTTATGTACGTTTATCATGTTGGAAAGACTGTTGGCTTAACAGTTAATGACTTTGACAGATTCATAGGCCTTTACAAGATAAGATGGCAGCCCCCATTTTACTTGTATAACATGAAAATAAAGTCATGCATTGAAGAAAAAAAACATAGTTCAGATATGTTTAGATAATATTTGAGTCAATTTTGATAAGGGCAATTCTATGATTGTAATGCCAGTCATGAAGCGTGGAATCACCCCCACTTAACCCCGGGAGGGTCCCAGAAATAAGCACGACCCTCAGATCCTGATAAACAGGAAAGATTTCACGATTGTAATGTCAGTTGCATAGCGTGGAATCACCTCTGCTTAAACTTGGGAGTTTCCCAGGAATAAACGGGAGAGATTCCATGATCGTAATGTCAGTCACAGAGCGTGGCATCGCCCCAGGGATAAGCGGGGACGTTTCCACGATTGTAGTGTCAGTCACGGAGCGTGGCATCACCCCAGGGATAAGCGGGGACGATTCCACGATTGTAATGTCAGTCACGGAGCGTGGCATTGCCCCAGGGATAAGCGGGGACGATTCCACAATTGTAATGTCAGTCACGGAGCGTGGCATCACCCCAGGGATAAGTGGGGACGTTTCCACGATTGTAGTGTCAGTCACGGAGCGTGGCATCACCCCAGGGTTTATGTCTCTTTTAAACACATAAGCAATTGCAAGTTTTGATTGGCATTTCTTTCTTCTGCAGGTGGTTTGGTGGAGGAAAGTTCATGTCAGTGAATCAGATGAAAGCTTACGCCACACTACCACCGCTTCACCAAGTCCAGGGTCAGCTTGTAGGAATTCTCAACTCGGCTATCGGAAAGACTTATTCATTGCTGCAGAGCAACCAGCAAAGGCTTGTCAGGAATTTAGAACATTATTCTCGAGATAAAGGAGATTAGGTCAGCAAGTGACATATAAAACATTAAGATACACAGGATTGCGCTGCCTATATAAGGGCACATGAAATGTTGATGAGTGCATAGCCCCTGGCCTTTACATAAAGACATTATGGAACGTATAGAGCTTCATGGGGTAGCACAGAACTAATCCGTCAGCCCAAAATGAGAACCTTCAGAGAAAGGGCTAATAAAAGATAAAAAATTCATGGGAAAAGAAGCTTAAATGTTGAAAATTTCAGGCATGACAGAGAAAGGACATGTCTTGACTATGCATGTCCAAACTGGACAAGATCTACTTCATAAAAAGTTAGATGGGGATTTAATTTACCATGGATCCAAAATTTGAGTCATTCAGTGACACAGCACCTTTTCACTTCAGCTTAAAAAAAAGGGCCAAGACCTCTGAAATTACCCTTATTTGAAAGATGTGAGTATGGAAAATATCATGAAATTTCACAAATCTTTCATGTTTGGTACAAAAAGGACCCGAAGCTCGACTCATTTATCATAGGTAATTATGGTGCAAGTAATTAGTTCGGTGCTACCTCCGGTGTGGTGTATTGAACATGTAACATCAAGTGACAATTATTTAGCTATGGGTCGCCAAAGTGTGAACATATTATTTGTGTTAATTATATGCTAAATATGTGTGTTTTGTGTTAAATAATTGCAAGAAACACAATATGACCAAAACAAAATGTTGTTATTATATTGTTATATATTATCATTCTTAAATAATATTCAAATTCATTGTACTGTTGCATGCAGTGCAATGAATTTTTGAAATGTTAGTGGGGCATCAGCATCATTGCATTGGCTTATATTCAAGTGGAAATTGCCTGCACCCCTTCCCGCTCCCACCAAGCCAGTACTGTTGCCTATGCATGTTATATAGCTATGTGTACAGGATTTTAGAGTCCTCACCAACACCCAGAATTCTGTTTACAACCTCATTAGGTACCCCAATTTCTCCTCCCTCTTTGATAGGACTAAAACTCTATCTCCTCCTTTCAGCTTACGCATTAAATCAGACCTCTTACATCTCGGCATCAACCCGCCATTCTCGGCACCTACCCTGGCCCACTTTTTCTCCTTGGGCCACCCCCTCCCCTCTGTCCACCTGGGACTGGAATTTGCAGACTAGTACTTCCAAAATGCAAACACTATTGCACAGAGAGAACAACTTTCCTATGCTCTCTCTGTATGAATTTAAAGATGACACTTGTATTTTACACCAACATTTTAATTGCATAGTTAGATAGTTGAGCGACGCACTTAATCATAGCCTGAGGCAAGGGCAGTAGATCACAGTGGCAATAAAGCTTGCCACGATTAACAGATTAAAGGTCATTGCGATCCCATCTGCATTGATTAACTGAATAAAAAGGCCCGCGGCTATTGTTTAAGACAAAGTTAAGTGGCCTTTAATTCTGATGTCCTTTCATTCACCAGCTGAGCTTTTTTTTTGAGTTGCATTTTAAATACATTTGTAATTCGTTCGTGACATGACTATGCTATTTAAATTAAGAGCCCTCATTCAGGGTTGTGTGAAGAAAATGTAATGTTTTCAACCAGCAGACCAGTCAACATATAGGTCCGAATAACTGAAAGACACACCACCCTACGTATAGACTATTTTAAATAGACTATTTTATAGTATTTTCTTTATTCTCAATAACATTGTATGTTAAAGGAGCACTAGACTGAAAAGTGAGGATGTAATTTTAGGGGGTCACCCAGAAAATCAAACTGCTTATCTAGCACACAACGGTATAGCAAATTTCTGGTTAATATGAATATTCAAGTAACCTTTGCCCTCACGTCATCTGTGGGCTATGGAGGCATGAAGTTTATTAATCTTTTATGGATGATATATATATATATATATATGTGTGTGAAATTTGCATAAACGAGTGCCCTCACTTTTCGGTCTATAGTGCTCGGTGAATCCATTCAAGTGGCCATAGCTCAAAGCATGGGTGCAAATACTGGGGTGTGGGCAGCGGCATAGCCAGGGTAAAATAAATAGGGGGAGTACAAATGTTGGGGTTGTAAAAAATAAGAGGGTAAAATTCGCATACCATTAAGCAGCCTTTAAATCACGGTAGATGCATTTAAAGAGAAGGATTAAACATTTACATGGCATAACTTAAGCAAATTTTACACAATAATATAGACTCAATACAAAAAGTAAGAATCTGAAGGACATTTTATCGGGTGGAGGGGGTGCGACAACGGCAGAATTTTCCGGTTTAAACAGGCAAATGACGCTAAAGATTGTCTTCTGCAATTTGAGGAAATTGTTACCACTGAAATTCTACCAACTTTTCTAAAAGTCTAATTTTGAGAAATATCATCCAACTTTTAACCAATTTTTCAATTTCATTTTTATAATTTGCCAATTTTACCACACAACCTGGGCTGTCAGACTGGGAAAAAAACATGATTCTGGCAGGTAAACGGTAATTATAGGGAAATGGCTGTACCCAGAGGCGTAGTAACGGAAAGATTTTATTTCTTGTTAATATACAATTGTAAAAATGAAGCAACTTTTGGTGAAACTTGTCAAACTTATGACAAACTTCAGTATAAATACTTGGAAATATTCCGTGGAAAATCGAGTAGCATGTCCCAAAAAGGAAAGAACACTTCCAGAAAGTTGAAGAAAATGTCCTGAAACTGGATGAAATATCTTGAACAATAAAAATTCACTATATAGGGGCAAATTCATTACCAAATTTTTCGGGCGATATTCAACAGTTTATTTTCTGAATATGTTTACTGGCATATTCCGCTATATACTTACCATAGGCAGCTAGGTGTAGGAACTGGGTGGGGGGTGCACTGGGGCACATACCCCCACTTTTCTAAAAAAATGACAAAAGAAATGAAAAGTACCCCTCTCTGCCTTTTGAAAACGAGCCCCTTTCTGCCTTTTGAAAATGAAAAGTGACCTTTAATTACTGTTTGAATAGTATAGGAAACTGGTGACATTTGTCGGCCCCATATACGGGAGGAATGGGTCCCCATTGGAAAAAGCCCCTTTCTGAAAATGAAGTGCCCCTTTTACTTTCCTTAAAGTTGTAGTTTTGGGCTTACTTATCAGCTTATTCTATCTACAGATTGGGATGGGGGACATAATATGACTTGAAAAGTGGTCGATGACCCCAAGCCAAAATTCTGGTGGCGGAGGGGGGGAGGGGTAAAATGATCTCCTTTCTTCATCATGCTTCCCTCTACAATCATATTTGATTCTCCTCTTCCACCCCCTCTCTCTACTTTGTTTTTTTTCACCCATGCACCTCCTCTCTCGATCACAGCTTTCTGACTTTTTGTTCTTGTATTTCTCTCATTCTCCCCCTGTTTCCTTTCCTTCCTATCTCTAGAATGATCTGACCTCTCAGGCACAATTTGACCCTCGTTGTCATGGTGCCATTAAGCCCTCACCAAACAAACAATGTTTCATCATCTAATATAGTGGGCAAGTGGGGGTTTAATAGGATTATTAATATTTTAAACATGCATGCTCTCAAATGTTTAAAACTTTAACATTTTCATCATTGTATAAATCAATAAAGAAAGGTGATTACATAATTGTTCAAACTCATATCTTTGTTATTGTTCCTATTTAGGGAATTAACCAGTGGCGCAATAGAGTTCTAGGGGCTTGTTGGGAATATTGAGCTTGGGGCTTCGTAACAAACATATCACAGTGTCATTGCTGAGGGCTCCCAGTCCTCAATTTTTGCTCGGGACCTATAGGGTTTACCACCAGGGCGCAGATCTATGTATGAGTTTTATTCCATAAATGTGGACTTTTTGCCAGGCTTTCAGCAATATGACCCCTTTTTCACCTTCCAAAGGAAATTTCCATCCCTCCATAGGCGTATGGGAGACGTTTGAATTGGGGCAATCTTGATTTTGCCCGAATAAGTGGAGTAGTCCCCCTCCCCCTCCCCCTCCCCCCCTCCCCCACAACCTCCTCTCTAAAAAATGAAAAATTAAATATGCAAACCTAAAAGAAGTTGTATTTACATTTGTTCAGAAAAAGATACCAATTATTTTCTCCATATCAATTTCTTTTGTAGCTATGCAATATTTTCTTTTAATATTCATCAAAGCTTCCCGAAAATGACAAATTGAAGGGAAATTGCACAAAATTTGAAGCAAACTTCACAAAATGAAGCAAATTTCACAAACATGAAGGATATTTTATGAAAACTGAAAGCTATTTCCATAAAATTGATAGAAGCTGCTCAAAATTTCCTGAAACTTCCAGAAAAGGAAGGGAATAGCACGAAAATTAAACCAAATTTTACAAAAATTGATGACAACTCTTCGAAAATTGAAAAAGAAAAAAACATTCCTGAAAATGCTGAAGAAAGTTGCATGAAAACTGAAGCAAATTTTACGGAAATGAAGAAATTGTACCAAAATTGAAGCAAATTCTACAAAAATTGAAGGAGATTTCCTAAAATAAAGATTTCCGATAAAAAAACCCCTATGTAATCTGATGCTCTTTAAAATCAATTTGTTAGATTTTCATTATTCCTCTATTAGGATCCCTTTTTCCTGAATATATCTAGTTGTTTACACGGAATAGGTATGCTTTACCCCACCCCGCCTCGCTGGCCTGTGCACCCCCCCATTTCCAGCGGCAGATAGACTGGCCTGTTGATCGACCAAGACTGTGGATCGTTGAGCTGATGGCCCTGAAGGGAGGTTGAGGCCGGCCTCAGGCCGTTAATATGGACCCAGCAGCCCCCAAAGGGAAGTTGATGGCGGCCTTAGGCCATAACACATGCATAAACAAAATAAGTAATAAGTAACACTAATCAAAATTATTGAGGGGAAATTACCCCTCCCCCTTTCTCCCAACTGGATGTATCTATGCAGCTCAATAGAACATTTAACCATGGATCCAGGGGCGTAGTTCGAAAGCTACACAATTTTACCTCTTTCTGTGTGAATACTGTGCACCCGATTTTTATTTGAAAATAGTTGCTTTCATTTTCATCACTTCAAATTTTCATGTTAGGTACCTACTCGTATTTTTTATTTATCTATCATGTTTATTATTATTATTTTATTTGAATTTTTTTATTTGGGGGAGGGGGAGAAACGATACTTTCGCCCGGCCCCCTGTTGAAGAAAAAAATCGCCGCCACTGCACCATATGATTTTTAAAAATTGCAAACAAATATCTGTATAATTATGGCTAAGTTATTTTTATGTTAAGATAACACGTAGCCTAATCATGTCCATTTGCACTGTTGCAATACGCGACTTTTGGAGTCTAAACATCGGGACTATGGAACGCCATTTTATCATTTACTCTGGAATTTCATATATCTCAAATTAAATTTCAGATATTAAGAATTGTGTTTTGGATATCAAGATATCCAAAATAGAATTTCCGATATCCAAAATTGAATGTCAGATATCCAGAATTAAATTTTTGATATCAAAATTCCTGATTAAAACTTGAATTTTGGAATTTTGGCAGTGCCAGTAGCACTTGCACCCCAGACCAGATCCGGGGTGGCCGACTAAAAGTCTTTGTTGTTATTCCTAGCCCTAACCCAGTAACCACGAACCCAACATTGTCTATTAGTCATAGCATGGTTAACTTCCATATTGAACATGGCTTGATTCTTGCATGAAATGTGCACGTGCTGTGCAAACTTTTAATTACCACGTGACGTAGTTATGACCTGACATGAATACTCCTATTGCACATGGAATTTCAGATATCCAAATTGTATTTTGAATATCCAAAATTGAAAATTCGAAATTGTATTTTGGATATCAATAATTGTATTTTGGATAATTTCAGATATCAAGAATTGTATTTTGGATATCCAAATTTCTGGATTAAATTATAAAATGGTGTTCTAGAATGTTGTTTTATCATTTAATCTGGAATTACAGATATCTGAAATGAAATTCTGGATATAAAAATTTTTATTTTCGATATCTGTAATTGAATTTTTGATATCTAAATTACAATTCTTGAATCCAAAATTGAATTTTGGATATTTGAAATTCAATTTTGGTTATCTGAAATTCAATTTTGGATATCTAAAATGGAATTTTGGATATCCAAAATATAATTTTGGATATCGGAAATAATTCCAGATATTTGTGCTTTAATTCCAGATATTTAGAATTTAGTTAAAATCTAAGATTAATTTCTATCAAAATTCAATTTTGGATATCCAAAATTAATTTCATATATCTGTAATTCCAGATTAAATGATAAAATGGCTTTCCATACACAACCTCTTTTCAATTTTTGAATCTTTTCTTCATATCTTCTTATTTCATACGAGGTGAAAGAAACAAATTTCAGCACTCTTCAGGCAGGTATGCTTGATGGGTCATGTTTCATTAGGGGTGACAGAATTTCCCCCCCCCCCCCTAAAAAAAAAAAGTTTTTAATCTAAGGACGAAGTCCTTGTAGGGGTGAAGCCCCAGATGATTCATTTTGATAGCCAAAAATTGTTTAAAATTGTAACGAGTCAAATCTAGAAGAGAGTCCCTCCCCCCGCAAGCCCTGCGCTTCTCGTAATTTTGGTGGCAAAGAATTGCTTATGATTGAGTGTCAAATCTAGAGAGGGACCCAGGGCGAAGCTTCTGAAATGCCTACGTTTCTCCCATAGGCGTACAGGGAAATTTCATGTGTTATTGAGGGGGGGCAGAACTTTTTTTTCCCGTATATTCGACAAGATTGATAACTTGCCCAAATATTGCCTGTCATTATGTTGCTAGAATCCATGTTCCATGTTCCCTCATTACCCATTCTCATTACCAAAGATAAGAAAGCCAAATCACATAAGTTGGTCAAAGCATTAAAGGTATATGGACGTGTAGCAGCAACTTATGCTCAATAGCTTTAAAATCCATGAAAATGATGAAAATAGCACAAAATTTCATTTAAATTAGTTTAAAAATGTCCATTTGAGCTTTTTAGAACAATTTAGATTTTTAGGCAAAAATATGCACATTTGTGTTCCTCTTTAAGTTTCTCTTGTGATATATGACAGGGCAGAAGTTCCTATTTACTTATGTACACCCTTTGTTTTTTTGTTTTCTTATTGCTACTGTAGTCATTTTAAAAAAATGGAAAGAAATTTTAACAGTACGTTTTCAAGTGTTGACCATACCCTTGACCAAAATCTAGCAGGAATAGAATTTGACATCATTTTCAGGAACTGAAATTTAGGAAGGAAATATAAAGAATTACATCAAGCTTTTCAGCTACCCCCTGGTCATACATCACAAATTTAATATAAATTATGCATTCACTGCGGATTGCTAAAACTTCAAAACTATAGGCCTACGTTCTATTAACAAGATTTTAAAATTTAATGCTCTTTCTCAGCTAAAGATATTTCGGCGTCCATGGAATGGCCTTTAAGTGAAAATGGAGGGCATTTTTTCTATCTCAGAACTTACAAGGAAATGTGATTGCGTCATGATCTGATATCATTCTTATGTCTTTTTCATGGATGAAGCCAAGGGGAAAGCGGTCGAGAGAGTGGTAAGATCCCCTTCCAAAAAGGAAGAAAGTGTCTGACCAATTTTACTGCTTAAGAAATTTAAAGGACCCATGTAGTCTGGAAATGAAATATATTAACTAGTACTTTAATTTCCAGAAATTGAAAACCAAAATATGTAATGGCTTTATTTTGAGGATTTTTGTTTGAACAGACTGTGAAATGGGGATGGATAACTCTTAGGTACTTTTACTTGTTCAAAATTCAAAATTGATTGGCTACGGTGATCCCCACCATCTGACCATAATTTTTTTTAGCATACTGTGTAAAAAAATTTGATGCACTGGGCGACCAGAATTTTCGCCTTGGTTTAACAAAATGGCTGCTCCCATATACAGTTGTATAAAAAAGTTTTTAAATGTACAACATCATACGAAATAAAGTTTATGCATGTTATGTCAGACTCAGGGGTGTGTCAGGGTGTTTCACCCCTAGACAAATTTCGTAGGGCAATTCCGATTTTGACTACGTCGACGGGAAAAAAATGGCCCAGTATTGAAAAAATTGTAGGAAAATTGATATGGTTATTATTCTAATTTTATTTAAGACAAAATACTTTTGAAAATGTTCTGGTTAATATCATTATTGTTTTGTTTTCTTCATGGCCGTACTAGCCCCGCCCCTCCCCTTTCCCCAATTGATTGGACACCAGTCTTATTTGGGTAGAGATGTAGAATGTTGGAGGTAGGCCTACTTGTACAGTTGTATCAGAGTATATCTCAGTTATACCCAACTCAGCTAGATATCAGAATCATGTCCTCTCGACCTCCGGCTCAGTATGATGCTGACAATTTACTTGGGTACTTCGTCGGGCAGACTGTAAAATGTCAGATGTACTGTTTAAATCAGACACACATCTCAACAGGGCTGATGCAGCCGCTAAGCTTGCCATCAAGTTCCCTACCCTTCCCAAAACCCTCTTTGACATCAAAACCGCTTATCGCTTCCCTTGTTAGTGACCGCTGGCAAACCTCATGGAACTCCCAAATTGGTAACAAACTCCATGTCATCCAGCCCACCATTCTGATCAAACCCACCATCAACAACCTCTCTCGTATCGACAACGTTCATATTACCAGTCTTACAATAGGTCACACCCACCTCACTCACTCCCACCTCCTTATTGGCTCCCTCCAAGCCCTCTGCAACAATTGCCATTGTACCCTCACAATCCATCACGTTCTCCTTGCTTGCCCCCTGTACAACCTTCTCAGAGCTTCCCTCGCTCCCCACAACTCAATTGCTGAATTCTTTCAGAAAAATCCTCCAGATAAAATTATCTCCTACGTTCATCATGCTTTCCTCTACAACCATATTTAATTCTCCTCTTCCTCCCCCTCTCTCTACTTTTGTTTTTGTTTCACCCATGCACCTCCTCTCTCGATCACAGCTTTCTGACTTTTTATTCTTGAATTTCTCTCATTCTCCCCCTGTTTCCTTTCCTTCCTACCTCTAGAATGATCTGACCTCTCAAGCACAATTTGACCCTCGTTGTCATGGTGCCCGTTAAGCCCTCATAAAACAAACTAACTAACTAACGCAACCTCTGATGTACGGGACATATTTTCGCAATTGGAGGTGTAACGTACTTATCAAGAGATGACGATTGCTTCTAACAACATGTCGGCAGGCTAAAATAATTCAATATTTTTGTAAGAAGGAAATTTTCTGGATCTTTCAGAAACCACTTAATATCGTTAGGCTACTTCCCTGTTTTAACTTTTGTTTGACTAGTACTTGGCCTAGAAGTGGGCCCCTACTAGCTCTAGGCATGTTGAATGTAACATTATAAGCAAGCATGTAATAGTGTGCCCCAAATTGTAGGCCTATTCCTAATTTCTCATGAATTGATAGTCTTGAGACCCTTGCACACCAGGTGCGACCGTGTGACATGACGCAATGTTTATTAGAAATCTTAAAGTTACGGCAATATTTGCTTCACATTGAAAATTTAAACACACAAATTTGTGGTAAAATTGTTTCTGCCAGTGCCAGCCTGATAAATTGTATCTGTATTGTCCAAACGCTCTAGCAAAAATCTGTATGATTGTATTGAAATTTAGGTAGAAATACAATTTTCATTCTAATTTTTGTAATTAATTTATAGATTTTTCCTCAACAACATTGTGTGAAGTCATGCTTGCCGACTGCTAAGAGGCCGTTATGCATTACATGCACTTTTATTAGGCTGGGTTCTCTTAAAATCTATTCTGCAAAGAAACAAAGGATGTATAGTCCATGGGCCAGACAACTTTTTTGGTTTCAGTTTAGGAGCAAATTGTGACATATATCATTGGATAGCTAATTTTGTCTACTTTCAGAAAATCTATGATAGCCAATCGTATAGCTTTTTGGTCCAAAAACATGTTTGTTTTAGTGAATATCAGAAATTCTAGCTTTGTGGTCATGTATCATTCGACCATATGAGAGAAATCCAGGTTTTTGCAATTCGTAACAAATTAGCTATTAGAATTCTGTACGACACCCACCTATGAATTTAAAATCACTTTTACACTCTCTCTCCCCTCACCAAAGCGGCTTCCGGAAACGTCGCAATACCCTGGACCAGTAAATTACATTCGACACCGCTATCCGGGGACCCTTTGCAAAAAAGGAAGACCTCTTTGCCATCTTTTTCGACCTCGAGAGAGCTTTTGACACTACTTAGAAATACGGCATTATCCGAAATCTTCACACCATCGGCCTCAGAGGCCACCTCCCCACCTTTATTCAAAACTTCCTCTCACCCAAGCAGTTCCAAGTACGTATTGGCCACACCCTCTTCCCAAGAAGAGGGCGTCCCCCAAGGCAGCATCCTCTCTCCCACTCTCTTCAACCTGAGCATTAACGACATAGCAGACAACCTTGGCCCCAACATCAAACATGCCATGGACGACTTCACCATCTTCTACTCCTCCCCAAGCTTTCCTTTTGTCGAAAATAGGCTTCAACTCAACCTCAACCGGTTGCAAGCCTGGTGCAACAACAACGGTTTTAAATTCTCCAAAGACAAGACAGTCTGCATGTACTTCTGTCATTTCAACAACCTCCACCCCAACCCGAACCTCGTGCTTAATGGCAATCGCATCCCTAAAGTTAAACACACTAAGTTCCTGTGGTTAACTCTAGACCACAAGCTCTATTACAAACAACACATCACCAACCTGAAACAGAATTGCAACAGCTCCCTTAAAATTCTCCGCCTCCTCTCCAATACCACTTGGGGTGCGAACCGGCATGCTCTCCTCAAAATCTTCAGGCTCACCATTCGTGCCAAGCTTGACTACGGCAATATTGTCTGCTGTGTCGCTCAATCACATCAACACCATCCAAAATGAAGCCCTCAGGCTTTGTCTGGGTGCCTACATGACCTCCCCAATCACCAGCCTTCATGTTGAAGCCAACGAATCCCCTTCCTGCTAGGGTGTAGAAAGCTTATCCGCTCCTAAGCTTTTAAAGCCCTCACCAACACCCAGAACCCTCTTTACAACCTCATTAGGTACCCAAATTTCTCTACCCTCTTTGATAGGACTAAAACCCTATCCCCTTCCTTCAGCTTATGCATCAAATCAGACTTTCTCCATCTCGGCATCAATCCCACCACTCTCAGCACTTTCTCCTGGCCCACTTTTCCTCCCTGGGCCACCCCTCCCTACTATCCACCTGGACCTCTCCACTCATCACAAAACCCAAACCCACCCTAACCTCTTCATCAACCTCCACAACCAAATCAAAGACCAACTCTTAAACTATGCCTCCATCTATACTGATGGCTCCAAGGAAGGCGACAAGACAGCTGCTGCTGCCATCATCCAAGACATCACCCTCAGTAGCAGGCTTCCCGACTACTCATCCATCTTCTCGCCCGAGGCCAAGGCCATTCTCTTCGCCCTCAACTTTATTGAATACTCTCTGCTCAGCCACTTTGCCATCTTCTCCGACTCCAAGGCTGTCCTTACTTCATTACTCAATGTTAAATGGGATAACCCCACATCTCACCTCATCCTCCGGAAACTCCTCCCCCCCCCCCCACCCCCACCCCTCCCGCCGTAGGCAACATGTTCTTTCTTCTAAATATCCAGCCATGTTGGCATCCCTGGCAATGACAGGGCTGATACAGCTGCTAAGCTTTACCCTCACCCTTCCCCTTTATCCGCTTTAGAATAGGTCACACCCACCTCACTCACTCCCACCCCCTTACTGGCTTCCCCACCCCTCTGCAACAATTGCCATTGCACCCTCACAGTCCATCACATTATCATTGCTTGTCCCTTGTACAACCTTCCCAGAGCTTCCCTTGCTGCCCACAATTCAGTAGCCGAGCTCTTCCAAAAAAAACCTCCGGACAAAACTATCTCCTTCCTTCATCATGCATCCCTCTACCACCATATTTAGTCCTCCTTCCCCACCCCCTCTCCCTCTACATTATTTTTTCACCAATACACCCCTTCTCTCTCGATCCCAGCTTTCTGCTTTTTAGTTCTCGTGTTTCTCTCAATCTCCCCCTGTTTACTTTCCTTCCTACCCCTGGAATGATCTAACCTCTCAGGCACAATTTGACCCTTGCTGTTGTGGTGCCTTTCAACTCTCATCAAACAAACAAACTTTTTACACCTTTTTACATCCTTATTTCAGGAAATAATAATAATATCAAACACACCTCTATAAAGGTCCAGTCACGATATTCATAGAACACTTCAATTGACCAATCAAAATCATTTTGATTTCAAACAAATGTTTAAAGTAAAGGTTGTAATGCAGCATTGATACTTCACAGAGATTTAAAAACTTTATCTGAAATGTTCCATGATCAAAGTAATTGTATAGAGGGCTCCAACGCAGTGCCTAGGTTTTTTCAGGGGAATTTGAAAAGTGTTTGAAAATAGATTCAGATGCAGTTAATGTACCATTAGACCACATGAGAGAAAAACAATTTTGCAATTCCAAAAAAATTAACCATCATAACTCTATCAAAAAAAAACTAATAAATTCAAAATCACTTTTTTTTATTTTTACATCTTTATTGAAAGAAAAAACAATCCGCTAAATTCTCAAATACCCTATTATAGCACCCTCTGTATAGGTACATTCACGATGTTCATAGAACACTTTAATTGACTAATCAAAAGTATTTGAAATTTTAAACAGATTTTAGTTAGTGTAACATTAATACTTCAAAGAAATTTAAAAACTTAATCGGTAATGATCTATGATCAAGTTGATTGCATAGACAGCTTTAATTTGTAAGTTCGCAAAACATTTGCTCGCAATCACTACCTTTGCTACAGTTAATGCTCGCAGTTTGCAAACATTATTTCATGAGCCTTTTGGTGTATGCTCGGGTAACAAACATATTTCGTGAGCCTTTGGGCGTACGCTTGGTTAAGAAACGTTCGGCGCAAAGTGAATTCGCAAACAGTGGCGTATGTATATGTATGAGTCATTTATTCTGGAGGCGTGGCTTTCCGGGGTTGTTCTCCTTTCCAAGGACATGTTTCATTTGGATAGCTCAGCTTGTTCTATCTTGGGGGTATTTTTTTCAGTTGATCACTGGTAACAGGGTACGTAATGCAACAGAAAAGTTGGTGTTGCTCCACAAAAACAAAGTAGATAGTACAAATAAGAAGGGGTTCATTTTCATGTAGGCCCCTATGGAAAAAGATTTAAAAAATGTATCATGGAGACAGGAATGGTGACCGCAAACCGGTGTATAATTGAGGCCTCCTAATATATAGCAGAGTCGAACTGGAATGCTTTATGAGGCCTGATTTTTGGTGCCATTTGCTAGAGATGGCCTAGGGAGTCTTTTGTAGAGAGAGGGGAGAGGCCTTCGGAGCAATGGCCAGTCCAACGCTGGCATATACATGCATTTTCAGGGCCTGAGCAAATTGTGCTACGAAAGTTCCCCCAACAGTGACGTAAAACTATAATATCTTGGTGGGGCGAGGACGACAGGTTAGTATCATCAAATCTGTATATAGGCAGGGGCGTAACTTAGGGTGGTGGGGTGCATTAACAAAAAATGTTTGTGGAGCAATTTTAATTTTGGCTATTTCGTCGGGCAAAAACATGGTCCAATTCTGAGAAAAAAGTGTAAAACAAAATACTTTTGAAAATGGTCTGAAAAATACTGTACCATAGTTTTGTTGTTATCTTCATGGCTGTACGAGTAAAATCCTGAGCCCAATGATCTTGGGCCATTTTAAAGCATCAAAAACTAGAAATCTTTCAAGCTTCCATGGACTTCCGGTCTGCAGGGGCCCTTAAGCGGGTATTTTCTGTTTTAGATTTGCCGCGTTTGGTACTTGAGTACTCTGCCCCAAGAAAAAATGTCTGGCAATGTCACTGGTTGTGGGGTGGGGTCTGTTCTATATTATGTGATTGTAGAAATATACCGTGTATAGATAAGTCAGGCAAGTGCAAATTTTCTTTGGGCAAGTTTGTGGTACACCAGTACCTCCCTGTCCAGTGGCATATCAAGGGGCATCTGGGACCGGAGCAGCCATTCAAATTTGGCCTTTACTTGGTTTCATCCTCCGACTCCTCCAGGTGCATTAATAGACTGCGAGGTGGTGGGGGGGATGATGAACCGACGAACTCAAATTAATATATATCCCATTTGAAAAAATTGCCTTCTAGCCGGAAATCCTACAAAATTGTTCAGATTTTCCAATAAACTTTGACTGAGGCTTGGGGGAGGGGGGGGGGGTAAATGCCCTGCAACTCTTTTTGTTTGCCACTTTACTAGAACCGCAACATAGTATACAGTATATGTTTTTGAGGAAGGGGTGTCACACCAATCAGTGGTGGCAGAACCAGGAACTTGTCAACGAAAAAAGTGTGTGGGAGTGGGGGTGGGGAACCTAATGTATGTGTGCGTGTGTGTATGTGTGTGTGTGTGTTGGGGGAGAGGGGGCTTAAGCCTAGCTCCCAAAAGTGTGTTCTAAAATGCATACAATTTAATATATTTTGGGGGGTATCACCACATCAAAACAATTTGCTGCTAAAAGCAAGTTGACTGCGTTTTTAGACATGATTGTAACCCTGAGGAATCCCAAAATCGCAGAGTTTCCAGGGGATTTTCCCCTGTTAGCACCTCTACGGCTCCACCCTTACCCCCATATTTTGAACGCTCTGTGGCCCTTGTTGAATAATTAGTTCAGGGAACAAACAAGTCCATGTTATATGACAGAAGAGATTCAATAGAAACAAAAATGGCAAAGAAAGAGTTCAAAAATCTTTATTAAGGAGATATTCAAGTTTAAAGTTTGGTGTCTTTTGTGTAGACACGACTGAAATGCAGACTTAATTGATTAAATCAGACTGTATTTTTAATAATTATATTTCATATTATTTCATTTTTAACATCCGTAAATAGAGGCTGATTGGTCCAGGTTCCTCGTGACATTAAACGGTCAATAACTCCAAGATTATACTGTAGAAACCTAAAACACTACACCGAGATTTCATGTATCATTGAGACATGAATATGCATACGCATAGTTTCCGAGCACATTTCGCGACGAACTAACTTTTGCAAGCATACAAATTGCGAACATATCTCAAGTGAAGGTATACAGTACGAACGTATCTATAGCAAACTTATGTGTTCGGAACATGTTTTGAACATTTATGATTGTGAACCTATACTTTCTGACTATATTAGTTTTCCGAACATATATTCTGCGACCATATTGTTTCCAAATGTCAGTTTTGCGAGCATATTAGTTTTCCGAACTTATATTCTGCGACCACATTGTTTCCGAACATATGTTTTGCGACCATATTTGGTGGTTCTTTTGGCGTTCCTTTTGTGCATGGCATCAGTTTTACCACTGTATCAGGAGCTGCCATCCATCCAATCTACAATAAAATGACCGTCAACCGCCCCACCCGTGTTCTACGGGATTTGGGATCTCTATCGTTCTGTCAAAACAACATTTTCATAGACGGCTTAATACTGTAGCATGCCCTGATGACATGCTTAATGGAGTATATCCTGGCATGGCGGGAGCTAATAACTGGCAATTTTGCTCCTTTTGGATGAAAACAGTTCAAATCTACCAATTGACATTCGCCGTGCCATTTCTGGATCCACAAAGTGAACATGGGATGGGATAGGAAGACTAAATATAGTTGTAGAGGGACTGAGGGAGGTATGATAAAAGAAGGAGATCATTTTATCTGTGGAATTTTTCTGGAAGAGCTCTACAATGGAGTTATGAGGGGTGAAGAAAGCTCTGGGGAGATTGTACAGGGGGCAGGCAAGGAGGACATGGTGGAAAGTGAGGGGAAATGACACTTATTGCAGAGAAGTGTGGGAGCCCCTAAAGAGGTGTGAGGTGGGTGTGACCTATTCTAAGGCAGGTAATGTGGAAGTTGTCTTTACGAGGGAGATTGTGGATGTGGGTTTATAAAAGCCAAAAAAATGAACGAGTAGTTAGGAAGCCTCCTACTGCGGATGATGTCTTGAATGATGGCAGCAGCAGCTGCCTTCCTTGGAGCCATTAGTATAGATGGAGGTGTAGTTGAAGAGGTGGTCTTTGATTTGGTTATAGAGGTTGATGAAGAGGTTGGGGTGGGTTTGAACTTTGTGATGGGTGGAAATGTTTTGAGTGTTGGCGAAGGCTCTAAATGCATATATGAAAAACTAAGCTTTGAACACTTTAACAGAAAGGGGGTTCATTGGCTTCAATGTGAAGGTTGGTGACGGGGAGGTCTTATGAGCACCCAGACAAAGTTGTAGGGCTTCTTTTTGGGTGGTGTTGATTTATTTAAGGTGAGTGCTGTGAGCGGCAAAGTAGACAATTTTGCCGAAGTCGAGCTTGGCATGAATGGCGAGCCTGAAAATTGTGAGGAGAGCGTGGGGTCCACGCCCCAATTGTGTTGGAAAGGAGGCAGAGAAGGTTAAGGAAGTTGTTGCAGTTCTGTTCTAGTTGGTGGTGTGTTGCTTGTAGGGGAGCTTGACATTTAGGGTTATGCCCAGGAACTTAAGTGTAGTTTACTTTTGGGATATGATTGCCTTTGAGCACGAGGTTCGAGTTGGGGTGGAGGTTGTTGAAATGACGGAAGAACATGCAGACAGTTTTATCATTGGAGAAGTTGAAACCGCAGTTTCCCTAGTCTTGCAACCGGTTCGGCTAAGTTGAAGCCTATGTTCAACAAGAGAAAAGCTAAGGGAGGAGTAGAAAATGGTGAAGTTGTCCACTGATCATAATTCTTAAGCCCACAGAATTGAAAGCAGCACCTTCATTGAGGGCACTATAACAGGGAGTTTGATATTGTTTTTTCTTTCAACAAAGATGTAAAAATAAAAAAAGTGATTTTGAATTCATTAGTGAGTTTTACCTAAAGTTATGTTGGTTAGTTTGTTTGGACTGCAAAATTGTATTTCTCTCATGTGGTCTAATGATACCTTAACTGCATCTGAACTTATCTTCAAATGTTATTCAAATTTCCCTAAAACCCCCTAGGCACTGCATTAGAGCCCTCTATACAATCAATTTAATCACAAAACATTTAAGATGAAGTTTTTAAGTAATGTTACAGTAAAATACTTAAAGGACCATCGATATCTAGCACATTTCAGATATGTGAAATACCATGGAATTTTGAGTAAAACGGTCTGTACAATTTGTAAGAAAGTTTATTTAATTTTCAAGTTATGACTAAACAAATTTTCAAATTTGTTAATTTGTGTGGAATTTGTTATATAGTAAGAGGAACACATCTCAAAATCTTTATGTAAATTCTTTTAAATTCTGTTCTTCAAAGTTCAGCTACTTTTGAGTTTCAGAATGTCTGTTCTAGATACATGATGATTCGGGGTATTGACCAAGTTCTGAAAACATTTGCCCAAAGTACAATTCTATATTTCAAACAACATTGACAGAGGAATACAAAACAAAGGTTTTACAACAGGTAATGAAGGATCCTTCCCCCATTGATGTCACAAATTAGATGAATTATTGCACAATAACAGCTCAAACTTGAAAATGCTGTAAATTGGTCGATTTTTAACCAATGTTGATATAATTTTTTGCTGTTTTGAAGGTTTAAATCACATTGTAAACTACTTAAGCCCATGTTGCCTCTATAGTTATCTAAACATATACGAAATTTTAAATGATTTTGGTTAGCCAAATGAAGCATTCTATGAATATTGTCACCGAAGCTGCATAGAGGGCACTATAATAAAGTGTTTGAGATTATATTTTTCTTTAAATAAAAATGATATGTACAAATGCATAAAAAGTGATTTTCAATTCATTAGTGTTTTTTTTTTTAACAGAGTTATGATAGTTAATTTGTTTGGAATAGCAAAATTGTTTTTCTCTCATGTGGTCTAATGGTACATTAACTGCATCTGAACCTATCTTCAAACACTTTTTAAATTCCCCTAAAAAAACCTATGCACTGCGTTGGAGCCCTCTATACAATCAATTTGATCATGGAACATTTCAGATAAAGTTTTTAAATCTCTGTGAAGTATCAATGCTGCACTAAAACCTTAAACATAGACTTTGTCTAACATTTGTTTGAAATTTCAAATGTTTTTGACTTGTCAATGAACAACATGACTAGACCTAGATAAAGTGTGATTCAAAAAGGTGTAAAAAGTGATTTGAAATTCATTGGTGGGTGTTTAGCAGAATTCTAATAGCTAATTTGTTACGAATTGCACAAACCTGGTGGTCTAATGATACTGTACATAACCACAAAGTTAGCATTTCTGATATTCACTACAAAAAGCTGTACAATTGGCATTGCTATCATGGATTTTCTAAAAGTAGACACAATTAGCTATCCAATGATATATGACACAATTTACCCCCAAACTGAAACCATTTTCATGAAAAAACAGGACCTGGCCCATATTTTCACCTGAAACTCAATATATGGAGGCACTTTTCATTACGGTCAATGGGGGAATACACAATTGTTTGTGATTTCGACCAAAATTGCACATACCTCGACTAAAAATTCCCAAAATAAAAAGATTCCGCACCCGAGAATAAATTAAAACGAGGAAGAAACAGAGCTTTTTATGCAGTCCATCACGCTATGACAGTGTATCATCCTCTATTGTAGGAGCACCCACCCTCAGGGCCGAGCGGTAGCGCGAGTAACTGGGTAGTTAGATGCCACCCAGTGCCAGGAGAGGGTCACGGAAGGGAGAAATACACCAGAGGGGCCACGAATATAGTTAAAAAGAAACACCCCACAAGTACGTCCTAACCCCCGGCAGCCCGGGGCATGATCGGGACCACAGACTGGAAAGGGAGGAGGAAGCCTAAGCTACAAACTATCCTAAGTAATGCCTAAAAACAAAACAAAGAGAGAGAGCAGGATATAAATTACACAAAGAAAAATAGGTTTGAGTTCAAATAATAGCTGTTCATAGCTTTTAATGGTTCTCAGTTACAAAAGAAAAAACATGTCCCCGCAGGGTTTAAAGGGAGGGCACTTCCTGAAGGAAAGCCTCAAAATGCTAATGTAGTTCCGAGAGTTTCTTTCTCTCGGCGAACAAAATTAAAAACTAAACTTGGTGCAAAATTAGACACATAACTGGCACCCAGAATACAACCTGCTAAATTACATAAATGCTTAATGCTTCAAGGTACGTCTCGAATCAGCGTAAAAAAATGTTTCAATTAACCAAGAAGCACCTACCAGCCTCAAAATTTACTTCTAATGGAAAAAGTCTGACAGACGGATGTAGAATAAACAGATAACCAAGAAACGTTCCCTTCCCAAGCAAGTTTTGTTAATACCACCTAAAACTCGAGCTGTATAAATCAATGCATCTTGAAGAAACTTACCAGGGCATGGTCAACACGGCTCGTGAAACAAATCTTTCATGGTCGCCGGTATAGGGAGGGGGAAGGGGTGGGGGAGGGAACCTGAAATCTAAGTAATTTGTTAGAATTCTGGGCATTTTCAGCTGAGGTATGTGTAATTTGCTAGATTTCTGGGAATTTTCAATTAAAGTATGTGTAATTTGTTAAATTTCTGCGGATTTTTAGCTAAGGTATGTGTAATTTCTTAGATTACTGGGGATTTTCAGCTGAGGTATGTGTAATATCTTAGATTTCTGGGGATTTTCAGCTGGGGTATGTGTAATTCGTTAGATATCTGGGGGTTTTCAGATGAATTATGTGTGACATCTTAGATTTCTGAGAATTTTTAGCTGTGGTATGTGTAATTTGTTAGATTTCTTGGGATTTTCAGCTGAGGTATGAGTAATATGTTAGATTTCTGGGGATTTTCAGTTGAGGTATGTGTAATTTGTTAGATTTTTGAGGATTTTCAGCTGAGGTATGTGTAATTTGTTAGATTTCTGGGGATTTTCAGCTGAGGTATGTGTAATTTGTTAGATTTCTGGGGATTTTCAGCTGAAGTATGTGTCATTTGTTAGATTACTGGGGATTTTCAGCTGAGGTATGTGTAATTTGTTAGGTTTCTGGGGATTTTCAATTAAAGTATGTGTAATTTGTTAGATTTTTGGGAATTTTCAGCTGATGTCTGTGTAATTTGTTAGATTTCTGGGTATTTTCAGCTGAGGTATGTGTAACTTGCT
This sequence comes from Chiridota heheva, assembly GCA_020152595.1. Classification (NCBI taxonomy): domain Eukaryota; kingdom Metazoa; phylum Echinodermata; class Holothuroidea; order Apodida; family Chiridotidae; genus Chiridota; species Chiridota heheva. The sequence continues at coordinate 56,370 of JAIGNY010000291.1, read as the reverse complement.
AGATTTCTGGGAATTTTCAGCTGAGTTATGCGTAATTTGTTAGATTACTGGGGATTTTCAGGTGAGGTATGTGTAATTTGTTTGATTTCTGGAGATTTTTAGCTGAGGTATGTGTAATTTGTTAGATTTCTGGGGATTTTCAATTAAAGTATGTGTAATTTGTTAGATTTCTGCAAATTTAAAGCTAAGGTATGTGTAATTTCTTAGATTACTGGGGATTTTCAGCTGCGTTATGATTAGATATCTTAAATATCTTAGATTTCTGGAGATTTTCAGATAAGGTATGTGTAATTTGTTAGATTACTGGGGATTTTCAGCTGAGTTATGTGTAATATTTTAGATTTCTGGGGATTTTCAGCTGGGGTATGTGTAATTTGTTAGGTTTCTGGGAATTTTCAGCTGTGGTATGTGTAATTTGTTAGATTTCTGGGGATTTTCAGCTGAGGTATGTGTAATTTGTTAGATTTCTAGAGATTTTGAGTGTAATTTGTTAGATTTCTGGGAATTTCCAGCTGATGTATGTGTAATTTGTTAGATTTCTGGGTATTTTCAGCTGTGTTATGTGTAATTTGTTAGATTTCTGGAGATTTTCAGCTGAAGTATGTGTAATTTGTTAGATTTCTTAGGATTTTTAGTTGAGGTATGTTTAATTTGTTAGATTTTTGAGGATTTTCAGCTGTGGTATGTGTAGTTTGTTAGATTTCTGGGGATTTTCAGTTAAAGTATGGGTAATTTGTTAAATTTTGGGGGATTTTCAGCTGATGTTTGTGTAAATTGTTAGATTTCTGGGGATTTTCAGCTGAGGTATGTGTAATTTGTTAGATTTCTGGGGATTTTCAGCTGAAGTATGTGTAATTTGTTAGATTTCTGGGGATTTTCAGCTGAGGTATGTGTAATTTGTTTGATTTCTGGGATTTTCAGTTGAGGTATGTGTAATTTGTTAGATTTCTGGGATTTTCAATTAAAGTATGTGTAATTTGTTAGATTTCTGCGGATTTTTAGCTAAGGTATGTGTAATTTCTTAGATTACTGGGGATTTTCAGCTGAATTATGATTAGATAATATCTTAGATTTCTGGGATTTTCAGCTAAGGTATGTGTAATTTGTTAGATTTCTGGGGTTTTCAGATGAGTTATGTGTAATCTTAAATTTCTGAGGATTTTCAGCTGTGGTATGTGTAATTTCTTAGATTTCTTGGGATTTTCAGCTGAGGTATGTAATTTGTTAGATTTCTGGGGATTTTCAGCCGAGGTATGTGTAATTTGTTAGATTTCTGAGGATTTTCAGCTGTGGTATGTGTAATTTGTTAAATTTTGGAGGATTTTCAGCTGAGGTATGTGTAATTTGTTGGATTTCTGGGTATTTTCAGCTGAGGTACGTGTAATTTGTTAGATTTTGGGTATTTTTATTTAAAGTATGGGTAATTTGTTAGATTTCTGGGTATTTTCAGTTAAGGTAATCTTAGCTGAGTTATGTAATTTGATTAGATTTCAGCTGGGAAATTTGTTAAAGATCTGAGGCTATTCAGATGAATTAAGTTGTTTGATTTCTGGGGATTTTCAGTTGAGGTATGTGTAATTTGTTATATTTCTGGGGATTTTCAATTAAAGTATGTGTAATTTGTTAAATTTTCTGCTGAAGTTTTAGCTTGTTAGATTTCTGGTATGTGTAAAAATTTGTTAGATTACTGGGGATTTTCAGCTGAAGTATGTGTAATTTGTTAGATTTCTGGGAATTTTCAGCTGAGGTATGTGTAATTTGTTAGATTTCTGGGGATTTTCAGCTAAGGTATGTGTAATTTGTTAGATTTTTGGAGATTTTCAGCTGATGTCTGTGTAATTTGTTCAATTTCTGGAGATTTTCATTTGAAGTCTGTGTAATTTGTTAGATTTCTGGAGATTTTCAGCTGATGTCTGTGTAATTTGTTCAATTTCTGGGGATTTTCAGCTGAGGTATGTGTAATTTCTTAGATTTCTGGGAATTTTTAGCTGAGGTATGTGTAATTTCTTAGATTTCTGGGAATTTTCAGCTGAGGTATGTGTAATTTGTTAGATTTCTGGGGATTTTCAGCTGAGGTATGTGTAATTTGTTAGATTTCTGGGGATTTTCAGCTGAGGTATGTGTAATTTGTTAGATTTCTGGGGATTTTCAGCTGAGGTATGTGTAATTTGTTAGATTTCTGGGGATTTTCAGCTGAAGTATGTGTAATTTGTTAGATTACTGGGATTTTTAGCTGAAGTATGATAAGATTTGATTAGATTTCTGGGGATTTTCAGTTGAGGTATGTGTAATTTGTTAGATTTCTGCGGATTTTCAGCTGAAGTATGTGTAATTTGTTAGATTTCTGGGGATTTTCAGCTGAATTATGTGTAATATCTTAGATTTCTGGGGATTTTCAGCTGGGGTATGTGTAATTCGTTGGATATCTGGGGTTTTTCAGATGAGTTATGTGTGACATCTTAAATTTCTGGGGATTTTCAGCTGTGGTATGTGTAATTTGTTAGATTTCTTGGGATTTTCAGCTGAGGTATGTGTAATATGTTAGATTTCTGGGGATTTTCAGCCGAGGTATGTGTAATTTGTTAGATTTCTGAGGATTTTCAGCTGTGGTATGTGTAATTTGTTAAATTTTGGAGGATTTTCAGCTGAGGTATGTGTAATTTGTTGGATTTCTGGGTATTTTCAGCTGAGGTATGTGTAATTTGTTAGATTTCTGGGTATTTTCAGCTGTGGTATGTGTAATTTGTTAGATTTTTGGAGATTTTCAGTTAAAGTACGTGTAATTTGTTAGATTTCTGGGAATTTTTAGCTGAGGTATGTGTAATTTGTTAGATTACAGGGGATTTTCAGCTGAGTTATGTGTAATTTGTTAGATTGCTGGGGATTTTCAGCTGAGGTATGTGTAATTTGTTAGATTTTTGCGAATTTTTAGCTAAGGTATGTGTAATTTTTTTAGATTACAGGGGATTTTCAGCTGAGTTATGTGTAATTTGTTAGATTTTTGGGGATTTTCAGCTGAGGTATGTGTAATTTGTTTGATTTCTGGGGATTTTCAGTTGAGGTATGTGTAATTTGTTAGATTTCTGGGGATTTCAATTAAAGTATGTGTAATTTGTTAGATTACTGGAGATTTTTAGCTGCGTTATGATAAGATATCTTAGATATCTTAGATTTCTGGAGATTTTCAGATAAGGTATGTGTAGTTTGTTAGATTTCTGGGGATTTTCAATTGAGGTATGTGTAATTTGTTAGATTTTTGAGGATTTTCAGCTGTGGTATGTGTAATATCGTAGATTTCTGGGAATTTTCAGCTGGGGTATGTGTAATTTGCTAGATATCTGGGGATTTTCAGATGAGTTATGTGTGACATCTTAGGTTTTTTAGAGATTTTCAGCTGTGGTATGTGTAATTTGTTAGATATCTGGGGATTTTCAGCTGAGGTATGTGTAATTTGTTAGATATCTGGGATTTTCAGCTGAGGTATGTGTAATTTGTTAGATATCTGGGGATTTTCAGCTGAGGTATGTGTAATTTGTTAGATTTCTGGGGATTTTCAGCTGAGGTATGTGTAAATTGTTAGATTTCTGGGGATTTTCAGCTGAGGTATGTGTAATTTGTTAGATTTCTGGGGATTTTCAGCTGAGGTATGTGTAATTTGTTAGATTTCTGGGATTTTCAGCTGAGGTATGTGTAATTTGTTAGATTTCTGGGAATTTTCAGCTGGGGTATGTGTAATTTGTTAGATTTCTGGGTATTTTCAGTTGAGGTACGTGTAATTTGTTTGATTTCTGGGGATTTTCAGCTGAGGTATGTGTAATTTGTTAGATTTCTGGGAATTTTCAGCTGGGGTATGTGTAAATTGTTGGATTTCTGGGGATTTTCAGTTGAGGTACGTGTAATTTGTTTGATTTCTGAGGGATTTTCAGCTGAGGTATGTGTAATTTGTTAGATTTCTGGGAATTTTCAGCTGGGGTATGTGTAATTTGTTAGATTACTAGGAATTTTTAGCTGGGGTATGTGTTTTTATTCTCAAAATAGATTTATTGAAGATAGTTTAATGCAATCAGATTAGAAAAAATGTTGAAGTGACATACTAAAGTGGATTCTAAATTTTGGAAACAATTAACAACCTAAGATAAAGGCTATTTTAGGTCAAGAAAAAATAAAAACAGAAGAAACGGTAGTGTCATATAGGCTGAAATCTTTTCGTTGTAATTTGTCACCTATATTGAGATATATTCATACAATACTAATTGAAAATAATGAAGTATGTTTAGCTCTTCCAAATATTCGAAAATCTTCGAAATATTACAAATGTACACATTTCTTGAATAATACCAGAAAGTGAATTTTATTAATTAAAAAATTCCAAAAGCTGTAAAGCAGCAACATGTTTACCGAATTTGTATCCACCTATATTAAACCCGATATTACATTGTCTGTGCGCGTCCTGATTTCATTACGTCATAAACAAATTAACATATGTTCTTCACTATTAAGCAGTAACGTTATCTTCTAATATTTTCGTCGTGGAGCCAAAACATTTTGACAATCATGAACAACGAACAAACTCGGATCATAGTTTTTCAAAATACACGATAAGCATATAGGAGCAAACAACAGTACTTTCACGAAAAAGTGCCTTTCAAGATTTCAAGTTAACGTGCGTGAAAGCGCGTGTCACATCATGTCAAAAACCTCTATAGTAAAAACTGGTGCACGGAACTTTTGGAAATATTTTAATGCAAAATCATAGAGCATGTAATCCATATCAAATTATAATTGAAAGAAAACGAAGGACATTTTGATGAAAGAATATGCTACGTCGTATCCTTAATTAAACGTTTGTTCTAATTAAAGAAATGTGAACTTCCTTTTGAAAAATAGTTTCAACATTTTCTAACAGTCTAAAGAATTTGCTGAATTTGACGTGACGATAAGACCTCCATTTTTGTTGAAATTATTTTGTAACATTTTTGCAATTATATTACACGAAACTTGTAACGAAATTGGCAATTGGACCAACTCCATTTGATTACGTCGTTGCTTTAGTCACATGTTGGTGCTCTACGTCCACTGTAGCACATGCATCCACGTGGCTCTTCAAAACAGAAAAGGATGCTTCCACATGTTGCAAATCCTTTGCCAAAAATATCACTGCAACTGAATTGACAAGAGCTACCGAAATACCCGTTTGGACAAACTAAAAACGAAAACAAAAGGGGTAAAAATCATTCATCACTTGGTGTCTTTATAGTTAGTTACATACGAACAAAAAATTATGAAGAATAATTAAAAAGTAATCGGATCGTCGTCTTTTATCTGGTTATCTTCATATACTTCGCAAAGACCCATTTTCTTAAAATATAATGTAGTCTTCTTTGACTTACACCTTTAACTTGTATCTTAATGCACGGTAACCCAAATTACGTTGCAAGTGAAGATAAAAACTTGTACTTTCACATGTAGTATTATTCTTACGGACTTTACTTGTACCTTTTCATATCGGAGTCGGAAATTTTTGGAAATGTAATTTAAACAATGTCACATGGTCGAAATTCACGTGACTATATATTCAAATACTGGGGAAATACTGACTGACTTCTCACTTCACTAGGGTATGGTGTCAAACCCATTAAGAATGAGCTTTTACACTTTCACGCACTAATCAAAATATATGCATGCAGAAATAGGCTTTTCAAACATTTTATTTCATCCGCTTGGTCTCACTGATCAGTCCGGTCCACGCTCCAGATCAGTAGATCTCCTAATTAGGAGATCGAAGCATGCGCAGTAAACTATTTTTCAAATATGCAGCGTGAAGTAATACAGTAATGTATTTTGTTTTGTATTATAACTCTAAAGAATCAGGTTTTGATGCATATTACACAAATTATATTTGCAATCAGGTCTTCTCGTGTGCATTGAATTCAAAAAATCTTCTGTGCAGATACTATAAAATAAGTTTTCTTAAGATTATTCTAAATACCCTGGGTGTACGAGAAGTTTGCGCCGGGAAATTTAGGGAAATATCTTTACTTTCAAATAACAACAATAGAATATGAAACAGTTGCGATTAAATTCCTAATTTTAGTCAGAAATTTAGAAGGTACTGTTATGTTGATCAAGACAGATTTAAAATTGAAAAACTTCATTATTGGTAGGCCTAAACGTTGGGCAACATCCCCCGATTGGGAGATGGGAGTGATCTCTCCATCGGAAGCGTAAACCGGACTGTTGACTGGATTACCCCAGTATACGATTAGTTGATTATAGACTCGTGAATTTCGGTCATGTGACATTTATTTTCTTCCGGAAATTGCCGATTCAGATATGAAAAAGTGTATATATGAATGTGGCTATGTAACAGTTGCAAATTTTCGACAAATATCCAAATCATAAACCAAAATATCAAATATTAACAATTGATCCATCCCGGTCAATCATATCACGCAATATACTGACAAACTCACACTAGTTGCTTTTCCTTCAATAGTTCAAGAAGCAAAGTAGGGAACCAAGCTTTACAACATGCCGGCCCACCATTGTGGAATGCATTACCCTTTAAAATCAGAAACAGTTCCCTCCATTGATGTGTTTAAAAAAAACACCTGAAAACTTTTCTTTTCGAGAAACACTTTCAACATGTATAGTAACATTTCTGTGTTCATCTCTTTTATTTTTATGTTTTTACTTTATTGTTGGATTATTTGTGTTTGGAGTTTCGTTTTGTTCTGTAAAGTGCAGAGAACCTTGGGAGTCTATAAATACTGAGGAAGTAAGTAAGTACTTACATAACTGGCAGGATTTGCCATACCGACGAGGTGGGCATAGACACTCGTCATCAACACATTCACCATCATTAGTGGTGCAACCACCAGGGCAGTCACAGTCTAGATGAAATAAGAGCGTAAATTATGGAATGGGCTAAAAGTGGGTTATACATTATATGGCCATTCCCTTTACAGTGCTAGGAAAAGAGTTGCTATTTTTGAAAAATAAAATTCCCCAAACAACCACAGCACTTACTTCATCTCCGATACTTTTAATCTAAAAAAAAAGAGCAATTTATCATGAGAAACGTAACTACATGTAAACTAACTGCAACATTTTCCACTTAAAGGTCAGAGTGTGGGGATTAAGTTGTGCATCGTGTAGGAGCGAGAGGCCTGTAGGGTCAGAGTGTGGGGATTAAGTTACGTATCGTGTAGGAGTGAGAGGCATGTGGGTCAGAGTGTGGGGATCAAGTTACGTATCGTGTGGGAGCGAGAGTCCACGTAATGTAGTGGATTGATTAATATGAAGCTTAGCTAATATCCACGTGATGTAGTGGATTGAATAATATGAAGCGATTCAGCCGCATGGTAAAATACAGCTGTAAACATTTCATCAGAATGAGTAATATAAGATTGTAATAAGCCCTACAATCTTGGACGAAACTCGTTTGAACATTTTTTGAAAAGTTGCACTGCTTCCATGAGCATACTTGTCAATTCTTTGTTATTCAACTTTTACATACAAAATGATGGCTATTTTTTCCACATTCTCTCAATTTTCAATTGTAATATCTTGTTATTGTTAATTCTTAGGACATTATGCATAATTCCTTAAGTCCCCAGTTTCCCCTTCCGCTGCCTTACAATTTTAGCCCTTTTCCTTCCGCAATTAATTATGATAATTGTTAACGTTTTTCCATTTTATTTTAAAACAAACAATCCAACATTGCAAAAGGGAAAGGTGGGAAGTTAAAAGTAAGAGAGGATATAATCAAGAAATATGACACTAAAATTTGTGGTTCATATAACACTGAATTGGTGCAATAGTTTTGTCCAAATAATATGTTTCCTTCATAGATGTAGGGAACCAGGGGCACGTGTCCGCCCCATCTCCTCACAAAGTATGACAAAAGTGCCCCCTTTGAAAATGAAAAGTGCCCCTCAATTACTGTCAAAGGTGCAAGAACAGGTGGAATTTGCATGCACTTTTTAAAAAGATATTACAATAGTGGCCCTTTTAAATTAAAATACCCCCTTAATACTGACCCAATAGTAGGAAACTGACAACTTTTGTCAGTCCCATGTTGTCCCTTGGAAAATTGTCCCTTAATGAAGTGCCCCTTTTACTTTACTTTATTACTGTATCTACAGACAGGGGCGGACATATGCATATGACTTGGGGGTAGTGTTTCCTAAGACGTCGTGCCTTCACTTGTTGAAAGCTTCCTACACCCATGGTTTCCTTTAATGCTGACACTTGCGACTACCAGACGGATATGGATGAATGATGGTTGCAAACACTACGTCGTGGCATTGATTATACGTATTTATGAAATGCTGAATGGATAAAATGCGTGCGCAAAATTCACAACAACAAGAAGCGCCAAATGGAGTAAAGCGCGTTTCTTAATAAAAATGTGTGCGCAACATTCACAACAACAAGGGCCAAATGCAGTAAAGGGCGGTTTTTTAATTAAAAGTGCGTGCGCAACATTCACAACAACAAGGGCCAAATGGAGTAAAGGGCGTTTTTAATGAAAAATGCGTGCGCAACATTCACAACAACAAGGGCCAAATGGAGTAAAGCGCGTTTTTTTAATGAGAAGTGCGTGCGCAACATTCACAACAAGGGCCAAATGGAGTAAAGGGCGGTTTTTTAATGAAAAATGCGTGCGCAACATTCACAACAACAAGGGCCAAATGGAGTAAAGCGCCTTTTTTTAATGAGAAGTGCGTGCGCAACATTTACAACAACAAGGGCCAAATGGAGTAAAGGGCGGTTTTTTAATGAAAATGCGTGCGCAACATGCACAACAACAAGGGCCAAGTGGAGTGAAGCGCGTTTTTTTAAAGAAAAATGCGTGCGCAACATCCACAACAAAGTCCAAATGGAGTAAAGCGCGTATTTTAATGAAAAATGCGTGCGCAACATTCACAACAAGAAGCGCCAAATGGAGTAAAGCGCGTTTTTTTTAAGGAAAATGCTTGCGCAACATTCACAACAACAAGCGCCAAATGAAGTAAAGCGCATTTTTTAAAAGAAAATTGCGTGCGCAACATTCACAACAACAAGCGCCAAATGGAGTAAAGCGCGTTTTTTAATGAAAAGTGCGTGCGCAACATTCACAACAACAAGGGTCAAATGAAGTAAAGCGCGTTTTTTAATGAAAAATGCGTGCGCAACATTCACAACAAGCGCCAAATGGAGTAAAGCGCGTTTTTTCAATGAAAAATGCGTGCGCAACATTCACAACAACAAGCGCCAAATCAATTTTAGTCATATTTTGTCAAAAATAAATAAAATAAAAGAACACTTACCGTTTCTCACATTTAGTTTTATCACAGCATGAGGCTTATTGTAACGGCTGTTAATATATGCTTCGTAAATTCCTGCATCTGTATGCTTAGCACCTTTAATGCGGAAAGTGTCCCGTCTGTTTTTGTCTGAGATAATATTTTTGTTAAATCTCCATCTCCATTTCCTTCTGTTTCCAGACAAGACCGCCTTAAACCTGATGTCCTTATTCAAACATACAGTGTGAGTGACCATTACAGAGTATGGACCTTAAGAACAAAAATACGTAAAGGATGCTTATTTGATAAATGAGTAATGTTCATTTAGTCTTGAAGTATATGTATATGTGTTTCCATGAAGGAACATAGAACGATCCGGTCGACTAAGGCGAAAAGGTCCATAAATTGTGCTAAAAGGTCCATGATTTTTTTTAAGGTCCATAAATTTGATAAAATGTCCATACATTTTGCCCAATGATCCATACATTTCCAGATTTTGAGGCAAATTGTTTTTTGCTTTACAGTAAAATTTAGCCAGTGAAAAGTTTAAACTTCAACACCGGGTTTTATGACCCTCCCCCTCCCCTTACCTCTTCCCAACCCCAATACAAAAGACTAGCTATACCTCGGCCCTGAGGTATAAATGGTGGGTTTAGATATTTGAATTTTAACTTACCATATTAACAATAGATCATAATAATCACAGAAGCGATAAACTAAACGTATTTTGCCAAAGTTTGTTTACTACCACCTTCAATTTATATTTTAGGCAGACAAAAAGAATGGAGCAATTAATTGATTTTAAAACTTTATCCTTTTATGTATGCATTAATATAACCACAAAATGTATTTCAATTGCCCACACAAAGTATACTTTAATATGGACATGGATGGACAATATCAGCTACATTGCTTTAAAGTAATGTAGTGCTTTAAAATAGCAAAATTCGTTTACAAATTTGCCATTTTACTTTTCAGGTCTTACTATGCAAATTTGTGACGTAGCAAAGCCTTTGTTTGCAGGTTTGACATGCATGACCTTTCTATTTTTCTTCTCTTCTTCTTCTTATTATTATTAAATATTCCAGTACAAATTTAAAACATTTGTAAAAAGGAAAAATTACATGCATATACATTATACAACACGTAACAGAAATTAAAAGAATATAAATAAACAATTAAATAAGGAAGAATTAAAGATAAAAGGTTCAAAACAGTAATTCTAACTCTCCTGTCTGTAAGTAAATTGCCGCACGGTAAATGAGTGAATTTTTGTGGACGTGTACTCAGTATTTTGGCACTATGTTCTGATGTTAGGGTTTCGAAGGTTTTGTTTGAACGTGCTAGATAACTTTGTAATGTATGTTGTGTACTTTGTTGATTTTTGTCGCCATTGCAATGAATTCCGATTTCGCCCTGTTATTTAAAATATCAATAAGCATGGGATAATGTAAGTTAAGAATCTTTGAAGCATACTTTAAGAATTTCCTGATTCTGTCTGTAACTCTAACATTAAGATTACAAAAAGATCAAATGTACGATAAACTCGAAACGATATAGCAAACTTCACTTAAAATTTGGACACATGATGGTAAAAAGACAGTTTATTATTAATACATACACCAAGATAATCAGTTTTTACGCATTTTGCAACCTCTGTACTTTGAATAAATATATTGTCTGATTTTGATTTCAAAAGCCCTGTGTTTGAGAGAGAGAGAGAGAGTTGAACACACAATTACAATGACGGGGTCGTCGCCTGCGTATTCGGTTATGATAGTACAAATGCTATCACGAAACGCTTAATACGACCCGGACGAGAACACAGGTACGACGTACGGACAGACATAACATCGACAACCAAGTCAATGTCCACGGCCTTTGATAACCAGTTGTGGTGCACTGGCGTGTCTACCCACCCCAGGATTGAACCCGGGGCCTCGTGGTCTGTAGACAGGTGTGATAACCGCTACACCACAGTAGGTAGATCCCTGTGTTTGACGTTTTGTTTTGTTTTTTGTAGAGCACATTTCCTGTGATTTCTTTGGGTTTAGCAACAAGTTCTTTTCATCACATTTTGACAGTGTCATCAACAAATGACTGGTACTCCACTTGATCCTCATTTACATACTTTTTAGCAATTGTACATAAAATAGCAGTATCATCGACATACTTTATCACACAAATATTTTCGTTTGATCTGATTTCATCGGTTTGTTTGTTTGATGAGGGCTTAACGCCACCACGACAGCAAGGGTCAAATTGTGCCTGAGAGGTTAGATCATTTTAGAGGTAGGAAGAAAAGAAAATAGGGGGAGATTGAGAGAAACACAGGAACTAAAAACCAAAAAGCTGGGATCGAGATAAGGAGTACATGGGTGAAAAAAGGGGGCAAAAGTAGAGAAAGGGGGTGGGAGAGGAGGACTAAATATGGTTGTAGAGGGAAGCATGATGAAGGAAGAAGATAATTTTATCCGGAGGGTTTCTCTGGAAGAGCCCGGCTATTGACTTGTGGGGAGCGAGGGAAGCTCTGGGAAGGTTGTACAGTGAGCAGGCAAGGGGGATGTGGTGGACTGTGAGGGTGCAATGGTTTTCGTCGGTATAGTTGGTAAAAAATACAGCATATAGAGGGCCTCCCTGTGGTACACCTACATTTATTTCAGATTGTTCTGACAAACTTTTACCCAGTTTAATTTGTCTTGTCCACCCTTTAAGAAACTGTGCCAACTAATGAATGAGCCACGAGTCTTTTATAAATATAGTCAAATGTTTAAGTAGGTAGTTTGGCAAGACCATATTAAAAGCACTTGAAAAATCGACAACAATAACATTTGATATGGTCGTTTCATTATAATTCTAATGAGTCACTATACTGCTATATCGTTAATTAAAAGTAGTACAGCATCTACAAATGAAAAACCCTTCTTATAAGCAAATTGATACACATCTCCAAGTTGATCTACTCTTTCCTTCAAACGAGGCAGTAATATTTTAATCAATTAGTTTATAATCATTTACAGTTTGAGGTGTCTTAATCTTGAAGACAGGAGTTGTTAGGCCATTTTTCCACAACGACAAAATTTTGCTGTTGGAGATAAATTTCCTGAAAAAATGAAGGTAAATAATGCTGCTAAATCTTCGCTTCAAAATTAAGAAAAAACACCAAAGAAGTTTATCTGACCCACATGCAACTCCTTTTTTAACCTTTTTAAATTGATAACATATGAATCTATATAGGTTAATCTATTACTTTTGAATTATCGGTTGTGATTGTTTTGACAGTTTGAGGAGTGATTCTGAACTTAAGTCTCATCCCGGTTGCCTGATCAAAACCTAAAAGGCATGTCCTTAATTTTCAAAGACGTTATGAAGGAAAGATCAAAGATGTACGAACTCAGGGATGTAAATAATGTTATTTTCATAATTACAAAATTTATGTGCTATTTCCAATGAGAAATACGTTTTTTAAACAGGGATAGGTGATCCACAAAACTATTTTAAACTGTCAATGTCTTCCATAAAGCAACTAACATTACAAAGTCCAGAGATCTTATCGCTATGATGCTCGTCACCGCTTGCTAAAATAGTAAGAAAAGTAACCAAGTAATCTTAGTTGCGTAGTTATTTAATTCGACATATTTCCCAGAATACATTAAAAGAATATTCTCGTGATTTATCAGGTGGACCTATGAGAAAGGAAATAAAAGAACTAACTTAGTGAAAGACCATCTTGATATTGTGGTCTCAACGATCATTTTCATGTTGTATTTAATCAAAAGTGCGCCAATTTTCTTACTTTTAGCAGGTATTACAGGGCTTAGGAATAACATATCAAATACTCCCATAATGTGTTGAAAAGCGACTGGTATGGTAAGTCTAATTCAACAGTGTCATGTTATAGTTGAACTTTCAAGACGAATCTAACGTATTTCTTTGTTGCCTTGGAGATGACACGGCAGTGTACAGTGCACCGGTCACTATTCAACCAACTTGAATGTTATGCAATAACTTCTGAACAAAAAAAACAACATGTAAATAGTTTTTCGCAAATTTTTCCTTTAATATAACCCCTATATTATATGAATAAATCCATGTAAAGATACACGGAGGTGTCACTTCAAGGGGTTTTTTGGCGACCAAAAACGCTATTGAAGTGTACAATATAACATTTAAGGTAGCAACGGTTCTTTTTAACTGCTTGTTGTTGTTTCTGAGGTGGGGATAACCTGCTACAACTGCAATTCATAATATAATAACTTACCAAGTGATTCTACCTGGAAAGGTTGTGATAAATTACCTGTTTAGTATGTATAGCAATTTCATGAGTAAGTTTTCATAATTTACCTGAGGGTGATTGGGTGATTGCTATAATGTATTTAGCTTCACCGTCGAGTACGGCAGAACATTGAAAAAGGCCAAAACGCTCTGAAGCGGGTGTAACTGCTATAGGTAAAGACAACATTTGGAACTGGGCTTCAGCGAGTTTCGAATTTAACGGCAGACTCCGTTTCTACCATCTACTCCGATAGGAGTGATTGACCTCTGTGTTCCAAGATGAATTGAATGAATTTGAATTTCTGGTCCATTTTTACGTACGAATGGTCTTTGAACTGCACAGATGAAGTCATCCATTCGTACTATATTATATGAGGAAAAACGGAGAACGGAAAACATTAATATCATTTATGTAATTTAGCATTGTTAAATACCAGGCCTTGGGGGCCGAAATTAGGTAAAAAAATCAAATCTATGCCCTAAAAATCATCTTTGAAAAAAGGAAGTACAAACAAATCAGAAGAGAAATGAAATTCAAAATTGCAATGGTGGTCCATGATTCAAAACATGCAAAAAGAGTAGATGAACATAGGGATATGAGATTTTTTGAGGGTTTTCAGTAAAAGTAATAAGAAGTCATAATTCATGAGAATTTGTATAGTATATCTACAAAAGGGCCCGCTCATACAGACTATGGCTCATACAAGTTTATTTCGCCATTGCATCATCTTTCTTCTGCATCTTTCTTCTTTATCATGTGAAGAAAAACGGAAAAGTAAAACAAGGGTATCACTTTACAGATGAAGTCAACCATTTGTTTTTTTATCATGTGAAGAAAAATGGAAAAGGAAAACAACAATATCACTGCACAAATTAGGTCAACCATTCGTTCTTTATAATGTAAAGAAAAACGGAAAAGAAAAACAACGGTATCACTTCACAGATGAAGTCAACCATTTGTTTTTATCATGTGAAGAAAAGCGGAAAAGGAAAACGACGATATCACTGCACAGGTAAAGTCAACCATTCGTTTTTTTATCAAGTGAAGAAAAACGGAAAAGGAAAACAACGGTATCACTTCACAGATGAAGTCAACCATTTGTGTTTTATCATGATAAGAAAAACGGACTCTTGACATAGAAAACATTGTTAACCCAACAATACCAAGCTTGTGTGTGCTCTCCATTAGTGTTAACCCAACAATACCAAGCTTGTGTGTGCTCTCCATTAGTGTTAACCTAACAATACCAAGCTTGTGTGTGCTCTCCATTAGTGTTAACCCAACAATACCAAGCTTGTGTGTGCTCTCCATTAGTGTTAACCTAACAATACCAAGCTTGTGTGTGCTCTCCATTAGTGTTAACCCAACAATACCAAGCTTGTGTGTGCTCTCCATTAGTGTTAACCCAACAATATTAGTGTTAACCCAACAATACCAAGCTTGTGTGTGCTCTCCATTAGTGTTAACCTAACAATACCAAGCTTGTGTGTGCTCTCCATTAGTGTTAACCCAACAATACCAAGCTTGTGTGTGCTCCCATTAGTGTTAACCCAACAATACCAAGCTTGTGTGTGCTCTCCATTAGTGTTAACCCAACAATACCAAGCTTGTGTGTGCTCTCCATTAGTGTTAACCCAAACAATACCAAGCTTGTGTGTGCTCTCCATTAGTGTTAACCCAACAATACCAAGCTTGTGTGTGCTCTCCATTAGTGTTAACCCAACAATACCAAGCTTGTGTGTGCTCTCCATTAGTGTTAACCCAACAATACCAAGCTTGTGTGTGCTCTCCATTAGTGTTAACCCAACAATACCAAGCTTGTGTGTGCTCTCCATTAGTTCAGAGGTTGATTACTCATCTTATATAAAAAAAAATGATCTAAATAGAGGGATTTCATCACGTGACTCTAAGTCAACTGGGAGCCATTTTGCAGGTCAGAGCTTTTAAGTATTCCACGCATCTGATCTTTACAGCTTAGTCACATCACACGTAAAACACACATACTTGGTCTAAAACACGCGCTTGGCATGTAAAACACGATGCTGGGCATATAAACACTCGCTGGGTAAAATGAACTGGCCAGATGATTTAATTTTTTAATTTAAAATGTTATTTTAAAGAAAATAATTACCCTCCAAGTACTTCAAATAATCTTAATCAGTGGATTTTAAACATGTCTATTAGTTAGTGCAACCAATGACACAGCAAGATTCCGGCATACTACTAACAAAAGTAATCCTATATAACAACATGCAAACGTATGTAAGTGTACAGCAGACAACAGTCTGTCCTACAAAATGGTGATGTAAACAAAATCATGTGACCTCATGACGTCAGCTAAAACATCCTTATAGAAAGAAAATGGTGAATAATCTACTTCAATATCTTATTCCATCAAGGAGCTATTTTAAGATTAAAGTTCTTTTTCATTTGTGTAGAAACGACTGAAGCTAGACTATGTAAAGTCTGTGTATTCTATCATATTTGTTCCTCAGAAGCTGGGGATTAAATACCATTGAATATGTCAGAAAAGAAGAAAACATAATCTAGTAAAGGTAATTCTAATTTATCACCTGAAAAAAGTTCAAATTTTCTTCACAATACATTATTGTTAAGAATGTGAGGATGAGGGTGCCAAACTTCTATAGTAGACTTACTAACACCAGTCATTTTTACACAGAGCTTTAAGTTTGAATATCTCCTTAGCGCAATAAGATATTGAAGTAATTTCTTGACCAAATTGTTAACTACTAAGCTTTTTCAGTTTTTGTCTGCATTAAATAACTACAGCGCCTGAGTCAGGACCTCATTTAACGTACTAATTGGTACCAAGATTGGAGGCTACTCGGCGAAATTTGGAGACAGTGATTGTAAAATCCGATAACTGCTCTCCAAAAACAATTAATGCTCACTTGAGTTTAAAAGGTTGTGAGATAAAGATTTTCATACGTTGATTGGTAGCTAAGCTCACACATAACTTTTCAAAGAAGGCAACGGGGAACATGCTCCCTCCCCAAAAAAAAAAAAATCCTAGTAAATGTATGCCAAGCCAGGTTTTTAAAACATCCTTAGGCAAATAGGCCATAGGTTTGAATGTATTATACATGTTTGTGTTCAGGACAACGGGTATTTTCTCCAATTTTCTTATGTTATTTGAGTATTCGTTGAATTAATTATCATTCATTATCACTACTTCGTAATTTGTTCTCCCATCCAATTACATACGTGCCACCGATGTTATACACTGTTGTTTTTATATGGAATAATACGAGTAGACCTAATGAATCTACCATGTCAGTGTCACTTGTTGTTACATTCGTACATCGTTTGCGTGTGCCCACCCCACCCACTCCCACCCCACCCCCTCCCACCCACAAAAATTGTAGGTATTAAAGTGATACATTGGAGGCATAAATATAAGATGAGTTAATGGTAATTATCTGGAAATCTGTTTCAATTTTCGGAATTTCTAATTTTTGGGATATTTTCTTCAATTTCTGGGAAATTTTCTTTAATTTCTGGGAAATAAGTTTTTTTAATTTTACCCAATATTTCTATAATTTAAACAATTTTTTCTTTGTCTTTGCCTAATCGTGCTTTAGTATTACCTGATGTTTTCAATTTGATGTTAATAATTTCCTAATTTGCAGCTAACGTTTCCTTTATAGGTAAATTATCTTTGATGTCAACCCCAGAGCAAGTTATTCTCTTGTTATTTTTCTCCAGTGGCTGGCAGAGTGGATGGCGTGGAAAAAAGTATGATGAAAATGAAAAATATGTTATCAATATAGAACATTTTAAACCTTGAAAATGCTCTGAATCGCAGAATTTGTGAGGCTTCGCCCCCTGAACATTCTCCCCTGGACCCTCCCAGGGCTTCGCCACTGGACCGCACCTTAAGCTGGACCATAGACCCAACGCCGTTAACCGCACGCGCGGGGTGCCGCCTTACGGCGCTACGGTGTGATTTTACTAACAATCTGGTGTGACCAATTTTACTCCACTCCCCCCCTTCCCCCTCCGCCCCCCCCCCAA
Source organism: Chiridota heheva (assembly GCA_020152595.1). Taxonomy (NCBI): domain Eukaryota; kingdom Metazoa; phylum Echinodermata; class Holothuroidea; order Apodida; family Chiridotidae; genus Chiridota; species Chiridota heheva. The sequence continues at coordinate 38,769 of JAIGNY010000291.1, read as the reverse complement.
AAAAAACACCCTTGGATTGCAAGCTGGGAATCCGTATGAATAAGCGACGAATTTCCTAATGTTTGGAGACCTGTGAAAATTCCTTAAAGGAGGCCCTGGCCTGAGTTCCATCCTAATGTTCAAGTTTGCAATCTTCGTTAACTTGTTTTACTAAGTAAGATGATACACACAGTAAGATGCTACACGCGAAATACCTGCGTTTTTGGAGGTCATTGGAAGCAAAACAAGCAGCATAGGTATCAATGTTAATAGAGTTCTTTGTCGTTCGTTGTTTAATGGAAAACAGGTGACTTTGTCAATCTTTATATATATTTGGCTGGGAAAATTGAGTGTTTGAAGTTGTTTTAAACCCATTAGATTGGATACTAAATACGTATTTCATGTTAATTTGGATTTAGGAAGTTTCAATGGAAACTAGAACGGTAAATACCGTCATGGTTCGCATGCCCATGCAAATTGACATCCATATCATATGACCCGGCCAATTATAACAATGGCATCGCACACTAAGTCCCACATGGCATCCAATGCACCACATGGCATCCCACCCCATGTCCCACATGGCATCCCATCCCACGTCCCACATGACATCCCATAGGCTCCATAAGAAGTCTCATCCTAGCTATCACAGTCCCCTGATTGAGCATACTATGTATTAAAGTGTCAGTTCATAAAATAACTTATATGCAAATGACTTGTTGAAATGGGGTGGGACGCCATGTCCCACATGACATCCCATAGCATCCCATGTCCCACATAACATTCCATCCCATGGCATTCCACCCTATGTCCTGCACGGCATTCCACCACATATCCTACATGGCATTCCACCATGTTCTACATGGCATCCCACCCCATGTCCCACATGGCATCCATGTCTCACATGACGTCCCATAGGCTCCATAAGAAGTCTCATCCTAGCTATCACAGTCCCTGATTGAGCATACTATATGAAAGTGTCAGTTCATATCATAACTTATATGCAAATGAGTTGCTGAATAAGAAAAAAAGGTGGAGTCAAATAATTAGGCCTGATATAGCCCTTGGTGTATACAACATGGTAAATATTATATTATATGTCCCTCATGGCCCCCATTCATGTCCCACATGGCATCCCTCCCTACGTCCATATGCAATCACATCCTGTCACACTCCCTGAATAAGCATACTAAATATAAAAAAAGTCTGGTCAGGTCATATACTGTAGCAACTTTATGCAAATGTCCAACAATGATAAAGGTGGAGTTTAATAATCATGCCTGATACAACTGTTGGTGCCCAAATATTTTGAAGAATTTTAATGATTTTAAATCTCAAGTGCTACAAGAGAGACTTGAGGTTCTCTGAAGAATATTGGAAAATTATATCATTTTACGGTTATCTTCTAAGAAAATATCAAATGTTTTGTAGATTTTTTTAAGGAAACTAGTCTTCAATCCTGTATTTAGTATTTCTAAATAACTAACATTTTATAAGGAAATTCTAACCTTCCATAAAAAATATCTAAAGAAACTTGAACTTTTTCTGAGAAATTATAAATAGATTTTAACATTCTGAGGAAATCTTAGGACAAATCTGTTGACGGCCGGACAGACGGACGGACGTAATCGCCATTACATAGGTTCGCATAATGCTTGGCATGCGAACCAATAAAATAGCAGCAAGCTCTTTTAATTGTAGAAACAAACTACATATAATGAAAGCTTGTATGATGCCAAGGAAGAAGCATGGTGAGCACGTTATTGGTACACTCCCGACTTCCCAAACGTCACCATTGGCAGTATTTAAAGACCGTAGATATGGTCAATGGGAGGAAGGAAGTTCAATCACATTGGCTCATTTTCCACCTGACACCCACCTGTTCCTGTTCTTGGTTATTTGGTGGGAGAAACAGGATGAAATGAGCGACGGGGCCTCTGGATGATTCACCAGGAATATTTTGAGTTTGGACGTTTTGAGAGTAATTGTAAAGAACACGTGGGCCAGTAAGAGTAAACGTACCTGCACATATGAAACCAATATTGTTCTTACCTTCACATCTTGCCTCTTCTCCCGACCACGCTCCTGTTTCCTGGCATGTACGGGTCTCGTTGCCAATTATTTTGTAACCTGCATTGCACGAAACCACCAGTGTGCTCCCGTTTACAGAAACATCATGAGTGAAGCTTATTGTACCACCCTCCGGCATACCATAGTTATCACATGTTATCACTAAAAGAAGGGAGATATATTTATCACATGTTATCACTAAAAGAAGGGAGAGGTAGTTATCACATGTTATCACTAAAAGAAGGGAGAGATAGGTATCATATGTTATCATTAAAATAAAGGAGAGATAGTTATCACATCTTATCACTAAAAAAAGGGAGAGATAGTTATCATACGTAATCATTAAAAGAAGGAGAGATAGTTATCACATGATATCACTAAAAGAAGGAGAGATAGTTATCACATGTTATCACTAAAAGAAAGGAGGTAGTTATCACATGTTATCACTAAAAGAAAGGAGAGATAGTTATCACATGTTATCACTAAAAAAAGGGAGAGATAGTTATCACATGTTATCACTAAAAGAAAGGAGAGATAGTTATCACATGCTATCAATAAAAGAAGGGAGAGATAGTTATCACATGATATCACTAAAAAAGGGAGAGATAGTTATCACATGTTATCACTAAAAGAAGGGAGAGATAGGTATCATATGTTATCACTAAAAGAAGGGAGAGATAGTTATCACATGTTATCACTAAAAGAAGGGAGAGATAATTATCACATGTTATCACTAAAAGAAGGAGAGATAGTTATCATATGTTATCACTAAAAGAAGGGAGAGATAGTTATCACATGTTATCACTAAAAGAAAGGAGAGATAGTTATCACATGCTATCAATAAAAGAAGGGAGAGATAGTTATCACATGATATCACTAAAAGAAGGGAGAGATAGTTATCACATGTTATCACTAAAAGAAGGGAGAGACAGTTATCACATGTTATCACTAAAAGAAGGGAGAGATAGTTATCACATGTTATCACTAAAAGAAGGGAGAGATAGTTATCACATGTTATCACTAAAAGAAGGAGAGATAGTTATCACATGTTATCACTAAAAGAAGGGAGAGATAGTTATCATGTTATCACTAAAAGAAGGGAGATATATTTATCACATGTTATCACTAAAAGAAGGGAGAGATAGTTATCACATGTTATCACTAAAAGAAGGGAGAGATAGGTATCATATGTTATCATTAAAATAAGGGAGAGATAGTTATCACATCTTATCACTAAAAGAAGGGAGAGATAGTTATCATACGTAATCATTAAAAGAAGGGAGAGATAGTTATCACATGATATCACTAAAAGAAGGAGAGAGATAGTTATCACATGTTATCACTAAAAGAAAGGAGAGGTTATCACATGTTATCACTAAAAAGAAGGGAGAGATAGTTATCACATGTTATCACTAAAAAAAGGAGAGATAGTTATCACATGTTATCACTAAAAGAAAGGAGAGATAGTTATCACATGCTATCAATAAAGAAGGAGAGATAGTTATCACATGATATCACTAAAAGAAGGGAGAGATAGTTATCACATGTTATCACTAAAAGAAGGGAGAGATAGTTATCACATGTTATCACTAAAAGAAGGGAGAGATAGTTATCACATGTTATCACTAAAAGAAGGGAGAGATAGTTATCACATGTTATCACTAAAAGAAGGGAGAGATAGTTATCACATGTTATCACTAAAAGAAAGGAGAGATAGTTATCACATGTTATCACTAAAAGAAAGGAGAGATAGTTATTACATGTTATCACTAAAAGAAAGGAGAGCTCATCATGTTTTAGATATAATTGCTTCAAGAACGATTTACATTTACACAAATAAGTAGGCCTAATACATAGTCATTGAAGACGTCCCTTTTGCTTGCAATGTACAGTATAAACACATTGTATTGAAACTAGCCTCTTCAACGGGGTTGGGGTGACTAAATTCAATACCATTTCTGAAAATTCCCTAAGACATATTTTAACTTGAGTGAAGCTAGTCCACGCGAGAGGACTAGGGATGGGAGTAGATGCTGCAGTGGTGAGGTTATATTTCTTAACTAACGCATTATCAGTACATTCCACGCTCCTGATCGGGAGATCTTCGGATTGGGAGATTGAGACATGCGCAGTTAAATTGTTTCTAATAAGTTCAGCCGTTAATTTATTTCTACTTGTCAAATTATGTAATTCTAAAGTTGTATACTTTGGAAATGATATTGGAATTAATATTTCTAAATAATTTGAGCTTTTGCTGGTGATTAGAATCCTAAAATCTGCTCTTCATAAAATATTGAAAATCATTTCTAAAGATTACGTTAAAATTCCTTGGTAAATGTCAAATTTGCGCTTGTGAAAATGGAGAAAATAATTTCATCGTTCTGTTATACCAATAAAATTGGAATATTTTGCATGCTTTTTCCTACCTTTCACTTGAACCTAGTGTACCGTTATGTATTTATCTACATAAATTTGAATTTGGAAAGGATGCATTGTGGGTTATAATAACAAGAAATCTCCCGATTGGGAGATCTAACCGGACTGATTATCATCAGATCAATACATGAGCATGCATAGGGAAGTGAGTGTGACATCACAGTAAACATTCTACACGACTGCATAAAACATCTTAGAATCTTTACTTGAAAATGCTTTCACAGTTCTGTGTTTCTATAATACAAGAAAAAGGATTGAACTTATCTTATGGGAAATTTTATTAAAGCAAACGAGTTCTTCCGTTACGTACATTTTCATCAAATTCTGGTGGGTAGAAAGGTCACCTGTTTCTCAGTCATATACTCCCAGGATAAACTCTCATTCCAATGTGTGTGTGCATAATATATTAAGCGGAATGTATGCCACAACGTACGAGCATTAAGTAATCATTAAGTAATAATGCATACGAAAATAAGTACAAAGATATGGGTAAATCTTAAAGGTAACCCATACTGATATATATATATATATATATATATATATATATATATATATATATATATATATATATATATATATATATATATATATATATATATATATATATATATATATATATATATATATATATATATATATATATATATATATATATATATATATATATATATATATATATATATATATATATATATATATATATATATATATATATATATATATATATATATATATATATATATATATATATATATATATATATATATATATATATATATATATATATATATATATATATATATATATATATATATATATATATATATATATATATATATATATATATATATATATATATATATATATATATATATATATATATATATATATATATATATATATATATATATATATATATATATATATATATATATATATATAACAAATTTTAATTTCTTTCAGGTAAAATAAAATACTTTAACTCACAATTGCATGTGACATTTGACCCACTCCATGTATCATTTGACTGGCAGGTTCTCACCTCGATGCCACTTGGCTCGTATCCGCGTTCACACACCAAAGTAGTTGTAGCATTGGGTGGCGACACTTCGAGTAAGTAACTGCCAAATGGTGGATCAGTTAGCACTGGACATGATATACCTGGTTCGAAGGAAGTATTTAAGAACTAATATTTTATACTCTCATGAATGACGAAAGCGATTAAATCAAGCGCCAGTTCGCATGATTACGCTGCTCTAATTATTTGACGTCCAATAAAAGTCATTGGTTCAAGCTCCTAGCCTGCCGTTACCTATGAAGTTTGATAATTAAGAATATTTGTTTTAATAAGTGATGTATCTAAAATGGTTGCAAAGAGCACTTCAAATTTTTCAAATAATTTAAGATTTTCAGTACCGATATGCTTTAACTTGTTTAAATTCTTTTGGGAACCTGGAAAGACTTTTTACCTAGTTACCGTTAGGTAAAGATCGGTCCCATTTTGTAGTATAATAGTACTAGTATTATTCAGCGGAGTAGTGGCGTAGGAAGATCCACAGCGGCGTAGGAACTTATATTTGGCATTTGGTGGGGGAAGATAGGGGAAGGGAGGGGGATATCACAGCAAAACTATTTGTAAAGGAGGAGAGGGGGTTCGTCTAAATGAAGAAAATTTCCTGAAAACTTATTAAATTTTCCCCAAAAATGAAGACACTTTCCCAAGCAAAATTTCACAAGACTTGATGCAAATTTTTCGAGAATGAAGAAACATTTCTAAAAAACGAGGAGCATTTCACGAAAATTGATGCAAATTTCCATAAAATGAAGATAAATTCCTGAAATTGAAAAACATTTCACAAGAATTAATGCAAATTTCACAATAATTAAAGGAATTTTGCTAAAAATTGGTGTAAATATCCCGAAAATGAAGATTTCCTGATGAAAAGATGCCCGTGATGAAATAACTCTTCAAAATCAGTTCGTTAGACCTTTATTTTTGAAGGGCCAAAATAGTACTTGGTCTCCAATAAAATTATTAGGGGCCTTGGCCCTTCTGGCTCCCAGTTCCTACGCCACTGTTCCAGCGATGTCGGAACCACGAGGGCAACATGGACAGTCGCCCCCTTGCCTTAGATTAAGGGGGCGATTGGGACAGGAGGTGCTCTTTTGAAAGTTATGGCAGACTGGGGCAGGAGGTGCCCTTTTGAAAGTTGAGGGTAGACCGGGCCACGGGGCCCTTTGAAAGTTACATTAAATTATTCTAGGTCATTCTTGAAGCTTGAAAGACAAATAGAAATTCACTCGCTCACAAATCCTACATAATACATTCACAATGTAAGATATATTTAGTATTTATTTGACAAAATTAGATCATATAATTTACGAGGGGAACCGTCACCGTAGGTCGTGACTTATGGCCCTAAAATTTTTCAAAAACCTAGGCCGTTTACCTATGAATAATCGCCCAATGGATAATTGTCAACATTGGTCCTGGATTCTCAATCTCAAACCAATAGGCGGGATTTGCCTAAGTGTGTGTGTGGGGGCGGGGGTTGGAGGGGGGGTGCGTGTGTGTGTGTAAGTATGTGTGTGTGGAGGGAGGTGGGAGGGGGGTCACAAAATCACGCTAAGATAAAAAAAAAAAAGAGCATACAAAAAGTATACATTTGGAAAAAAAGTGTGGGTGGGGCAAGTTTCTCTTGCTCCCCCTCCCCTTTCCCAAAGCCTATATGCTCAAACAATATATGTTTAGGAACCGGGAGCCAGTAGCATGTTCCCATGAAAACTGACGAAAGTTCCCTTCTTGAAAGTAAAAAGTGACTCTCAATTACTGTCAAACAAGTGCCCTCACTTGCTTTTCTGCCCCTACCCCCACTTATTTATTCATTCATTCATTCATTATAACGTTTTTTCATAGCTTATGTGAATAATACGAAAGCGATACAAACAGTTTTTGGGAAGGGACGATTGGTCATGCGATTATCTGAAAGCAGTACCAAAAATAGATTTGGGGAAGGGACGATTAGTCATGTGGTTATCAGATAGCAGTACCAAAAATAGATTTTGGCAAGGGACGATTAGTCATAGTAATATGTAGAATGTGAGTATATAGTACTGATGGAGACTGAGAGATTATAATTCCTGAAATATTCAATTTGGTCAAAATGACATACTATATACAATTTTATATTAGTAGATTACTTTTTCATCTTTTCTTAGAGGTATCACCTATTAAAGAATCAAAAGTAATCGAAGGGCAGACGATGCAAGTCAATAATCAAATCATTCATTCATTGTACTAAAAGAAACAAATGATCGAGGAACGTTATTGCGTTTACATTAGTGAATTTATATTTCCCATATGAGCACATCTACAGAATGTAATTAACATCCAACTTCCATCTTCCGGTAAGATTTTGCAGTTTCCATTATTCTTATTCTATTCACTGTCCTAAAAGGGTATAAAATATCGGCAAACCAAACCAAAACATGACTAAAAATACATTCTTGTCACTCTATAGCTCAAATGTCTACTAAAACTTTGTTCATGGTTCCGATAACGCTTCTGCTTTAGTTCTATCCACAGTACATTACTTTCATTTCATTATATGGTAAATTCAAATTCAATTGAAATGAAAAATGGTTTGGAAATTCCTATATTAGTAAAAATCAAGAGGATTTACCTCGCTTCCACCATATTCGTTTCGAACAACTTACATACTGGTTCTACCCCGGACCAAGTTCCATCCACTTGGCAGGTTCTTATTGCGCTACCAAATAAAGCTCCTCCAGGAGAACATGAAGCATTGACTGTACTTGGGGATGTGTAACTGGGGTCACTGTATGAAAGAGTCACGCCATCAGCGGCCATTGCTGTACCACAAACCACACCTAAAAGATACAAAATAGAAATGGGTTAGACAGTTGACTGCGGGTTCAGTATAACCCATCGATTGAGGGTGTCTCCCGGTCTGATATTGTTATCAAGGGCACAGAAACCATTGCCATGACTTTTTGATATTCAGCTGAAGCACGCATTTTTAATTCCTGATAAGAAGACTTCATGGTCATAATGTCTGGACGAGTTTATATCTGGTCCAGTTAGTTATAAAGTTCAAGTCGGGACGTTATATCTGGTCCAGTTAGTTATAAGAAGAGTTCATGGTCATAATGTCGGGACGGGATTTTATCTGGTCCAGTTAGTTATAAGAAGAGTTTATGGTCATAATGTCGGGACGTATTTATATCTGGTCCAGTTAGTTATAGAAAGAGTTCATGGTCATAATGTCTGGACGAGTTTATATCTGGTCCAGTTAGGTATAAGAAGACTTCATGGTCATATAGTCGGGACGGGATTATATCTGGTCCAGTTAGTTATAAGAAGAGTTCATGGTCATAATGTCGGGACGGGATTTTATCTGGTCCAGTTAGTTATAAGAAGAGTTTATGGTCATAATGTCGGGACGGGATTATATCTGGTCCAGTTAGTTATAGAAAGAGTTCATGGTCATAATGTCGGGACGGGATTATATCTGGTCCAGTTAGTTATAAGAAGACTTCATGGTCATAATGTCTGGACGAGTTTATATCTGGTCCAGTTAGTTATAAGAAGACATTAGTCGGGACGGGATTATATCTGGTCAGTAATGAGTTCATGGGATATAGTCGGGATTATATCTCGGTCATAATGTCAGTATATCTGTTATAAAAAGAGTTCATTATATCTCGGTCATAATGTCGAGACGGGATTATATCAGGTCCAGTTAGTTATAAGAAGAGTTCATGGTCATAATGTCGGGACGTGTTTATATCTGGTCCACTTAGTTATAAGAAGAGTTCATGGTCATAATGTCGGGACGTGTTTATATCTGGTCCAGTTAGTTATAAAAAAAAAGAGTTCATGGTCATAATGTCGGGACAGGATTTTATCTGGTCCAGTTACTTATAAGAAGAGTTTATGGTCATAATGTCGGGACGGGATTATATCTGGTCCAGTTAGTTATAAGAAAATTTCATGGTCATAATGTCTGGACGAGATTATATTTGGTCCAGTTAGTTATAAAAAGAGTTCATGGTCATAATGTCGGGACGGGATTTTATCTGGTCCAGTTAGTTATAAGAAGAGTTCATGGTCATAATGTCGGGACGTGTTTATATCTGGTCCAGTTAGTTATAAGAAGAGTTCATGGTCATATAGTCGGGACGGGATTATATCTGGTCCAGTTAGTTATAAAAAGAGTTCATGGTCATATAGTCGGGACGGGATTTTATCTGGTCCAGTTAGTTATAAGAAGACTTCATGGTCATAATGTCGAAACGTGTTTATATCTGGTCCAGTTAGTTATAAGAAGACTTCATGGTCATAATGTCGGGACGGGATTATATCTCGTCCAGTAAGTTATAAAAAGAGTTCATGGTCATAATGTCGAGACGGGATTATATCAGGTCCAGTTAGTTATAAGAAGAGTTCATGGTCATAATGTCGGGACGTGTTTATATCTGGTCCACTTAGTTATAAGAAGAGTTCATGGTCATAATGTCGGGACGTGTTTATATCTGGTCCAGTTAGTTATACAAAGAGTTCATGGTCATAATGTCGGGACGGGATTATATCTGGTCCAGTTAGTTATAAAAAGAGTTCATGGTCATAATGTCGGGACGGGATTTTATCTGGTCCAGTTAGTTATAAGAAGAGTTTATGGTCATAATGTCGGGACGGGATTATATCTGGTCCAGTTAGTTATAAGAAAATTTCATGGTCATAATGTCTGGACGAGATTATATTTGGTCCAGTTAGTTATAAAAAGAGTTCATGGTCATAATGTCGGGACGGGATTTTATCTGGTCCAGTTAGTTATAAGAAGAGTTCATGGTCATAATGTCTGGACGAGATTATATTTGGTCCAGTTACTTATAAAAAGAGTTCATGGTCATAATGTCGGGACGGAATTTTATCTGGTCCAGTTAGTTATAAGAAGAGTTCATGGTCATAATGTCGGGACGGGATTATATCTGGTCCAGTTAGTTATAAGAAGAGTTCATGGTCATAATGTCGGGACGGGATTATATCTGGTCCAGTTAGTTATAGAAAGAGTTCATGGTCATAATGTCGGGACGGGATTATATCTGGTCCAATTAGTTATAAGAAGAGTTCATGGTCATAATGTCGGGACGGGATTATATCTGGTCCAGTTAGTTATAAGAAGAGTTCATGGTCATAATGTCGGGACGGGATTATATCTGGTCCAGTTAGTTATAAGAAGAGTTCATGGTCATAATGTCGGGACGGGATTATATCAGGTCCAGTTAGTTATAAGAAGAGTTCATGGTCATAATGTCGGGACGGGATTATATCAGGTCCAGTTAGTTATAAGAAGACTTCATGGTCATAATGTCGGGACGGGATTATATCTGGTCCAGTTAGGTATACGAAGAGTTCATGGTCATAATGTCTGGACGAGATTATATTTGGTCCAGTTAGTTGTAAAAGAGTTCATGGTCATAATGTCGGGACGGGATTATATCTGGTTCAGTTAGTTATAAGAAGAGTTCATGGTCATAATGTCGAGACGTATTTATATCTGGTCCAGTTAGTTATAAGAAGAGTTCATGGTCATAATGTCTGGACGAGTCTATATCCGGTCCAGATAGTTATAAGAAGTGTTCATGGTCATAATGTCGAAACGGGTTTAGCATAGCATTGCATAGCAAGGTTTAACGTCCCAAAAGCATCCAGTGTTGGACATTATATAAAGACGGCCACGGCCTCTGATAACTAGTTGTGAACTCACTGGTTGCAGACCCACCGGGTTTATATCTGGTCCAGTTAGGTAAATATCCTACTAAATCCTTTAGTATTTGCCGCTTATGCTCTGTATTTCCCTTATCTTTAATTATGAGGAGGAAACATTGCTTTTTATATGTTCTCTTTCATTCTTTCAGTATTAAGTTGAAAGTTAACATCAATTTATTCTCCATTTTGATATGCTGTAATATAATTTGAATAGTCAAAAAGAGAATCTACATAATTCTTATAATTAACTTAAGCCTAATGGAGGAACATTCAAACGTTATGTTATTTCATTAATAATTCGAATGTTTGCATATTTTCTCATATATCTATTTTGAAAATTAAATTTGTTTTGATGCAATCGTTCATTACTGAAAATATCTTCCTCGTTTTTAATATAGTGGCGAATGTCTAAAAGTAGACTGTCGTGTTGACATAATGACGAATGTGTATTTAACAATGTTAAAATGCAAATTAATATAATTTATAAGTATCTTCTTTATGTGTTCGTGTCTTTAATAAATCTATAATATTTAAACACAAACGGTATACCGTGAACCATGATTATGAATATTCAAATCAACCGTAATTATTGTTAATGAATACTTCAGTAATTTTCATCGACACGAGTATCAATAATTGACCAGGGTTATTTGAAAAATTCAAAACATTTTCATTCACGAGTTCCTCAAACTGTCAAAGCTAAAAATAGCAAGGACTAAACAAAGACTATTTATAATCTTATGATATTTCACTAATTACTGTTAAGTGCGATGGTAAAAATATAACAAATCAAATGAAACAATTAAATTGTACTTTTCAGTGAGGTGCACCGCCGATTTTACGATAAAATGTCTTTGAAACACATATGGCAGTGGCGAAAATATTGTCCTGGGGCCCGTGGGGAATTTAGCGCATAGGATCATGTATTACCAACATGTTGCAATGTTCTTACTCAGGCTCCCATTCCTCCCACCCTGTTCTTGCGCCACTACATATGAATATTTATTAAGCCTACCGTCACACGTGTAATTCTGTCCGTTATATCCACAGGTAGTGCATGTCCGCTCTACAACCTCACTTGGATTCGGATTGTATCCCTCCGCACATTGCAAAGTAGCAGCAGTAGTTAAATATGATGGTTCCTTGGGAGAATATGTATAATTTCCATTCAATATCAGAAGTGATGGACATTCTAGAAAAAGAAAAGATTTAGCGTTACGTAAAGCATAAATCGATCTCATTTATAAGCGTGCAGTTTCCTTTCATCGTGGAATATCTGTTCCACTTAAAAAATTAACAATACGACATAAAAGATTAACAATACGACACAAAAGAATAACAAGACGACATAAAAGATTAACAATACGACATAAAAGATTAACAAGACGACATAAAAGATTAACAAGATGACATAAAAGATTAACAAGATGACATAAAAGAATAACAAGACGACATAAAAGAATAAAAAGACGACATAAAAGATTAACAAGACGACACAAAAGATTAACAAGATGACATAAAAGAATAACAAGACGACATAAAAGATTAACCAGACGACATAAAAGGTTAACAAGACGACATAAGAGATTAACAAGACGACATAAAGATTAACAAGACGACACAAAAATTAACAAGCTGACATAAAAGAATAACAAGACGACATAAAAGATTAACCAGACGACATAAAAGATTAACAATACGACATAAAAGATTAACAATACGACATAAAAGATTAACAAGACGACATAAAAGATTAACAAGACGACAGAAAAGATTAACCAGACGACATAAAAGATTAACAATACGACATTAAAGAATAACCAGACGACAAAAAAGATCAACAAGACGACATAAAAGAATAACAAGACGACATAAAAGATTAACAATACGACATAAAAGATTAACAAGACGACATAAAAGATTAACCAGACGACATGAAAGATTAGCAATACGACATAAAAGATTAACAAGACGACATAAAAGAATAACAAGACGACATAAAAGATCAACCAGACGACATGATAGATTAGCAATACGACATAAAAGATTAACAAGACGACATAAAAGAATAACAAGACGACATAAAAGATTAACAAGACGACATAAAAGATTAACCAGACGACATAAAAGATTAACAAGACGACATTACTGTGCTGATTTTGTTAGATCTGAGCTCAGCGTTCGATACTGTGGATCATGATGTTTTGCTGACCCGTTTACAAAAAATATATTGGCATTTATGGCATATTGGCATTTATGGCATATTGGCATTCACAGACATCCGTGGTGTAGTGGTTAGTGCTTTGTCCTCTCACCCGCACGTCCCGGGTTCGAATCCCGGTGGGTCTGCAACCAGTTACTTCACAACTGGTTATCAAAGGCCGTGGCCGTCTTCATATAATATCCAGCACTGGATGCTTTCAGGACGTTAAAGCTTGCTATGCTATGTTTTGCTATGCATTGAAATGGTGTGTTAAGGCTTATCTATCTCACATACTTCAACATGTGTGTGTGGGAGATGAAATATCTGAACCCGTTTTCTTGGATTTCTCAGTTTGGCAAGGATCTGTACTTGGTTGACAGTGGTTTCCAATTTATTCTTTACCCATCCGCAACATTGTTTTGAAATATGGTATATACTAGCATGTTTACGCTGATGACACACAACTGTAACTGGCCTTCAAACCTTCACAACAACATAATGACCTTACCATCAAATGTTTAGAGGATTGCATCGCCGATATACGTGTTTGGATGAGGCAGAACTTTCTGAAACTCAACGATTACAAAACCGAGTTTTTATCATTTGGATCTCGCCACCAACTTAAACTTTTCATCACCCAATATCATCATTGGTGAATCTTAAGTTGAGTCCTCTTTGAAAGCTCGCAATCTCTGGGTTATTTTTGACTCCTTCATGACCATGGATGGTCACATTTCTCATGTCACACGCACTGCACCTTTACATCTTCGGAACATTAGGAAATTGCACAATTATCTCAATTCAACTGCGACAGAACAGATAGTACATTCGTTTGTTACATTTCGATTAGATATGGGAAATTCCTTGCTGCATGGACTGCCCCACAAACAGATTAATTGTCTTCAACTACTTCAAAACACGGCTGCACGGATTGCAACTCTCTCAAAGATAACATTTGCACTGGCTTCCAGTTTCTCATCGCATCATGTACAAAATATTACCCATTGTTTACAAATTGATGAATGATTGTGCCCTAGTTTATATATCTAACTTGCTGTAATTATATGTTCTCTTCGTAATGGTGATAAACTCCTTTTATGTAAACCAAAATCATACCATACATAGGATGACAGATCATTTGTTGTTGCAACTCCGCGTCTTTGGAATCGACTGCCACTCTACATCAGGTTGTCTTGTTTTGTTGACTTATTCAAAAAGAGTCTCAAACCTATCTCATATGTAATGCCTATGCAAATATGTATGTAAGCTTAAAATCACTCTTCATTTATTGTATTGTTCATGTGTACTTATTTGTAATTTAAATGTTATATGTACGGCGCCTTGAGCATCCATTATGATGGATATGTGCGCGTTTTTAATCTGATTTATTATTGATATAAATCTTATTTATCATTAGATTAGCCATGTAAGATATCAAATGATTAAAAAGAGGATGTCGTTATTTGAGGGATGTTAGAAGTCCAATCCCATTTTATCAGATCTACTTGTTGCAAGCCACAGCAGTTGCAATATTCAAACGAACTACATGAAACCGCAATCTTAATACAGGGTTGTCCTTTATGATTTCAATGCATTGTTTAAAATGCTCTATGGTTAAACTGTAGCTACCGTTAAACTATCGAGTGTCTTCTGACGATAGTAAAATTATAAATACAAACGTACGTTTCATGCACATAATGTTATTAATATATTTATTATATATATTCATAAACATCCATATTCATTCGTATACCGATTTTACTTATTGCAATACTTTAGTGTGCTGAAATACTAAATATCACCACACAAAAGATATGAATATGGAGAAAAAACTGTGTATGTGTGTGTAGGGGGGGGGGGGGTAAATTCCCCATTGCTCCCAAAACCCTGCCTATGATATATAGTGGTAAAATAACAGTAAATGCAATCAGTTGTTGATTACCATGATCACAAGAATTGCTATTAGGGGAAATAACAAGTTGGCTTATAAAATGGCAGCTATTTCGGATTTATGCAAATTAGGCAATATTCCACTCGTAGGATATTGGTAGATTTTTTCTGTCATTCTTTAGACCTTTCTGAGCAGTTTGGTGGTAAAATCAAAACTATTGCAATTTATGGTGGGTTAGACCCCGTTTTGGCTTATAATTCCTGGACAATAACATGATAAGAATTCGGTTGTAATTGATGTTAAACAGCCCAGGACATGTACGTATTGATAATTTATAAAGGTGTAAGTCCGAGCTCCACTTCCATAGGAAAGTAAATCATTTGAAGACAAAGAATGTTTGAAATGAGAATGAAACTATAGATTTATGGTGCGATACGGTACCTGTACACGTATTTGGCACTGATGGGAAGCTATCGGCCGAATGTCCAGCAAGGAATGAACAAACGCCGCTGGAATACAAATCATTGAATGGGCACATTGCATCTTCACCACAGGTGCAGTTCACCTCTGCTGGGAATCCACTGCACATTCCGCTGCAACAGCGACACTCAAGAAAATCGCCTGAGGGTACAAAATGTACATAATGTTAATCGAAGTAGAGTAGAAAACTACTCCTCTACCCAAAACTTCACTGCAAACACCTTATAGACCTTTTCAAACCGAATTTAGCCGAACGTGATTTCTTCAGTACTTCGACCAATCAACTGCAGGAGAATTTTCCTTTGTTTCCAGACCAATCAGGCGCAGTTTTGAGGGAAAACTTTAAACAGCGATACGGGCGTATTACTTCCATATATATAACGCACGTATGATACGTGCGTGAATTTTGCAAAGGGCCAAGATTCCCCCAGTATTTGATTGGTCAATAAGATTTTCCCAGTATACGATTGGTCTATATGCTCGACACGTAAAACTCGGCCATGCTACATTATTTGAATTAGTTTTCTGGAAATCGCCGATTCAGATTTGAAAAGGTTTATAGAGCAGTTCAAATTAATGAGTAGAAAGTTACAAGTGTGAATATGGACCAGGAGCGGATCTAGGAAAGCCTGGAAGAGCATCGTACCCAACATTCGGTTCAGCAAACACCGCAATTGTGGCAATTTTGGTTAAAATTTTGAATTTTACCTTCTTGGTTTGAGGAGTAAATTTAGAAATAATTCAAAGAAGTTTGAAGACATTACTGACAAATTTAAAGAAAACTATATTATGCCAACAGGAGATTTCCCGATTATCAGTAACATTTCATGGAAATATATTTTACCAGTGTAAGCTTCCCGCTAATGAGTATCTCCCCTTCACCCGATAGGGGACATATTCTATGCCCCCGAACACTGTGATATGAACAGATTCTAACGGCTGATTAGATCTCTAATGTTGGAAATATAATGTCGTAACATGATTACCATAAACTTGTCGATGTGATGGAATCTGTTAGGAATACCTCATTGGATATCTTGAAATATAAATACCATTAAATGGCAATTAAGGTTCCGACTTTTCTATAAAAAAATATTCATAATTTGATAATTGTAACTGTTTCTAAAATAGTATAATTGTTTGTTACACCTAATGTGTAATTTTGTCAAAATGAGATAATATTCGTGTACTGAGTAAAAACGTTTCTTAAGCAGATCCCTATCCAAACAAATGATTAACAGATGGTGTCTTTAAATGGCTACAGCTAGGGCTGTAAAAATGGGTCTCCAAATTTACATAATTCAAAAGGTGCCTCCAAATCTAAAATCTGTTATATTCTGTTGAGAACCTACGAGATAGGATCTGCATTAAAATAGGTATTTTCATAAAAGTAATACAACTTACATGTCCTGACTTCGCAATGTTGATTAGATGAATCGCATGCAATGAAGGATGTATATTCTGAATTAAGGTCGTCAATTATGTCAGAGCTCTGTATCAAAGTCTCAAAACTACCCTCTGAAAATCTATCTAAATTTCCAATAAAATTTAAGAGAAGAAGACCTTCATCTGATCCAGTGACTCCAAAGGTGAGGAGGCTTAAAACAACTTCACTCATTAAGGAGACTGGTGAACCCGAAAAATCAAATGGCACCGGCATTGAATACACTCTTTGTGCGTCTGAGACCAAAAGTAACTTACTCTCCTCTGAAATGAAATGTAAGAGACTAAATAATGGAAGTAAAAAGTGTTCAGCTTGCTACAGATGTTTAGCGTATCTATAAAGTATTGATCAAAAATTGGCTCGTGTTAAAAATAAGTCTGATATATTTATAATACTTATATTACGAAAAGAGTCTTTTGTATTTTGAGGCACTAAAACAATTGCATATATAATTGGCAATAAAAAAAAAAACTTAACTCGTTCTATTTTTTTCTTAAATAAAAAACATCCTGTCAACTGGTGTGGGTGGTATGCTTATGTCTGACAAACTGGGAGCGGGAAAAGATTTGGTTTCCTCCCCCATTGTCATGCCACTATGTGTATCTGTGAGGAGGATATGATAATTTGTTGAAGGTCTCTGGGAGATTTGTGGGGACCGAGAAAGGGACAACTTCAGGGATTGTGCTTCTTGTGAGAGATCGAACAAATTTTCTTAGCGATATTTCTTCGTAATTTTGGCACGTAAAAGAGTTACATATAATATGTTCTCTTTCATGTCATAAGATTTCATTTTCTTTGAGTGGTACCACAGCCAATGTGTGGGAAATGCTGATATTCAAACTCATAAAGTTTTGTTTGAATCCACACGAATCGTTTCGATTAGATCTTTAAAGTGTAGTTTGATTACAACATGTATCATGCCGTAAATAAATAACACCGTTTTGTCTGCCAGCTTATCTGATGGGGTCACCTTTTATTATCTGGAATCTATCCCGCCTCCTTAAAACCAAATGGTATAGTTCCGCACCATTAACTCATGAATAAACTCGATCATTGGAAAACACTTTTTGACACATTTGGATCTGCAATATACCAGTGAAAGTCCATACGTGGGCAGCTAATTCTCTTCCTTTTCTAATTTACAACTTTCACTTTTGAAAAGGCTTTTTACTATTTACTTTCTTCGAGGTATAAATTTTGAGGATTTCGATGACGAGTGAACACACAATTACAATGACCGGGGTCGTCGCCTGCGTATTCGGTTATGATAGTAACAATGCTATCACGAAACGCTTAATACGACCCGGACGAGAACACAGGTACGACGTACGGACAGACATAACATCGACAACCAAGTCAATGTCCACAGCCTTTGATAACCAGTTGTGGTATACTGGCGTGTCTACCCAACCCAGGCTTGAACCCAAGCCTCGTGGTCTGTAGACATGTATGATAATCGCTACACCACAGTAGGTAGGATCTTTGACATATGCAAAATATACATAAAAAGGTCGCTATATTAAGAAATTCACCTGTTGTAAAAATGGAATAAACCAAATAATCAGAATAAGATTTACTGATGATGTGTGAAGAGATTTCTTCTTTAAAGGAAAGGTATCGTCCCAGAAATACATTTAGAATGGAACGCCGCTGTATTGAAAACGTCACTTCCGGCTTTCAATTTTCCTTATTGATTGCGAGAAATGGCCCCCATGTGCGGCCTGGCGAATGTGTGATCCATAACGTCGCAGATTTTTCGTGATCTATAGGAAAACTTGAAAACCGGAAGTGACGTTACAAGCACGGCAGCGTTCACTTGAGAATGTATTTATGGGACGATAACTTTCCTTTCAGTATCAAGGTAAGTGGGTGAAGAAAAGTATGGAAAGGAACTAAGACCCTAACTTACGAGGCCATAACCCCAGTCGTATACCAGCGGCTGCGGAAGGGTAAGATGCCGCAAGAATGGGCTCATTCATCAGGCTTAGATCCGTTACGTACAGTGCAGTAGTGGTACCCGCGAAGACTTGCCTGTGGAAATAAACACATCAGTTTATAGGAACTTTATCGGCATTTTATTTTTGTATTATTGAGATAGGGTTAACATGCATTTTACAAGAATCTAATGCATGAACTTTTATGTGGGGTAAACCTTTCAATATCTGATGCATGAACTCTTATGTGGGGTAAACCTTTCAATATCTGATGCATGAACTCTTATGTATGGTAAACCTTTCAATATCTGATGCATGAACTCTTATGTGGGGTAAACCTTTTAATATCTGATGCATGAACTAAAACCTTTTATATATGATGCATGAACTGTCAATATCTGATGCATGAACTCTTATGTGGGGTAAACCTGTCAATATCTGATGCATGAACTCTTATGTGGGGTAAAGCTGTCAATATCTGATGCATGAACTCTTATGTGGGGTAAAGCTGTCAATATCTGATGCATGAACTCTTATGTTGGGTAAACCTTCCAATATCTGATATACTCACTGATCATCAATTTGACTTCAACATTTAGGGGATAGATCTAGCAGGAAAAAGTTTTAAAGTTCACTTTCTCGAAAATTATTTTAAATACACCGGGCAGGATTTATAGTAAGTTTCTGTGTGACCCAAACAAATGCAATATATAGAATCACATATCTCAGGGTGACAATTTGCTATTTTTGGTACAGTACATTAATTAAGTAGCTTCTCTTTGTTTCCAAGAAAGTCTTAAAAGTGTTCTAATGAAAGATCTTTCCATTTTTCTAGTAAACTGAGTAGTGCTAGCTAATTTTGAATCAACATTCTTATTCTTGTTTCTTGCAAGTATTGGAAATTAATTTGTAATAACCACAAGTATATCGTATTTCTATAAGAAATAAAAAATAAAAAAGCAAAAATCTTTGCGAGCACTGTGTACAAACGACTGGTAAAAGGCTTAAAGGAATTGACGGCCGAAAAGTGAGGGCGTAAGTTTTTTGCCAATTTCACGGACATATAACCAATTGATGTAGATTTGAACCAATAGAAGTCAAATTAAAGCCCTTGTCGTCATAGTGCCATTTCCACGAATACTCCAATTGCCACCTTACCATCGTGGCCAAAATCCCCACTCCCCTCGATCAATGTTAAAAGTCGCATTTTACTATGTTTTTTGCAAAGCGCACAACACTGAAATGGGCCCTGCCGAGCGGCTTTGTCCCAGCACTTTTAGCCACGATTGTCTGAGCGCCTGTACAAAGTATATAGGAGTAATAAGGATAACATTGGGATTAAGGAAAATAATAGTTAAGAGTTAAAAGTCGACAGGGAACAAGTAGCATGTTGTGTAAAATTGAGCTGGGGCAGTGATGGGACTGCAGAACATGATTAATAAAGAATATAGTGTGAACTTTGTATCCGAAAATTTTCAAAGGAAATATACATAGGATATCGGAAAAACAACATTTTATTCTCATTTATATCAAAAATGATTTTTTAGATCATTTTTCTGACTGGAGAGGGGATG
Source organism: Chiridota heheva (assembly GCA_020152595.1). Classification (NCBI taxonomy): domain Eukaryota; kingdom Metazoa; phylum Echinodermata; class Holothuroidea; order Apodida; family Chiridotidae; genus Chiridota; species Chiridota heheva. The sequence goes on along the minus strand of JAIGNY010000291.1, from coordinate 17,965 downwards.
GAATGTGCAGTGGAAGTAAAATGAAGGGTAGGACGTGGTGATTGGTCAATCAGCATTTGAACAAAAACAAACTGCTTGGAAATAGGCAGTTTTGTATAGGGAATTATGTCAATTTATGTACATGCGGTGGGGGCGAGGGGGCGTAAATTAGAACTGCTAAGTGGACGCATTCTGTATATCAACTTGAATGCCAGACAGACAGCTCAGGCGCCGAATTTCCACCATTGATGTTACCTTTTCGATTGAGAAAGTAACCGCGGATTTCAAAATTAATTGCCATTTATTTCAATTACATGAATGATTTTGGGAATATTTTTCAGGATATTTTGCATATTTCTTTAAGTTTGTCGCACATTCGGAATCATAAATTAGAATGAATGTAACATCATGAAAGAACGCATTACATGATAATATAAAAGTCATTTGCATATAAAAACACACTTATTCATAAGGGTTTTGTTATGCCAAGTGCATTCCCTTTCACGATTTGCGGCATATACCTATGCAAAAAGAACGCATCTCATGGTTAGCGGCAAATAATAGAGAAAGAGTAACCTATATATAGATCAAGCTTTACAACAGTGCAAACCGTTGGTTTCTCGAGAACTATAATGAAATTACTCTCTAATTAGATTAATTAAATTATTCTCTAATATGTTCGATTGTTCAAAAGAGTATAAAATCTCAGCAGATCATTTTTTCAAGGAAAGGTATCGTCCCATAAATAACTTTGAAAGTAAACGCCGCCGTGCTGGTAACGTCACTTCCGGTTTGCAATTTTCTTTATTGATTGCGAGAAATCTGTCATGTTTTCAATAACAAATGTAGCCCCTATGTTCGGCCCGTCGGGTATGTGATCGATAATATCGCAGATTTTTCGTGATTAATAGGAAAACTTGAAAACTGGACGTAACGTTACCAGTACGGCGTTGTTCACTTCTGAATGTATTTATGAGACGATATCTTTCCTTTAATTTAATGTTTTTAATTTCCTTCCTGAATCTCAGTCACTCAAACTGGAGGCGAAGGCTCAAAATCTCTGGGTCGAAATTTATTGCGCTTCTTCAAAGAATTATACAATAAATTTTAAAACGAAGGATATACGAAAGAAAACATCAAAGGTCGCCCTGTAATACATCACAAATGTACTGATAAAGATTTGTATAATTCATTATGATAAGGCCTTCATACTGGTGTACAATATTAAATATTTAACTGATTTTTTTCAAGGTCTTGCTGCTGTTTTTAATAGATTTTAAATCAAATTATCCGCAAATGTACACGTCCATATACCTTTGATGAAATGAACAGTGAATTTAAAAGAAACTTACCCGTTGGCACAATCCACCTTTATCTGGAGTACTTTACCATTTGACCATATACCCTTCTGTGCTATGAAAGAGTTCGCCTTATAGAGAGCTTCCGTTGTGTGAAAATACATAATGCCGTTACAGAATTCAATCCCTGACACAATTGTTTTGTCAAGAAACGCTGCAAGAAAAATCAGAGACTAACAGAAAAAGGCAAAAATCATGAACAAATATATTTATACAAACAAGAGAAACGGTAGGGTAAAAAATTATGGATGATAAATACTTTCAAACTCCTTTAGTATAAGTTTAGCAGCTCACTAGTATCCAGTGTTCTGATGATTTGTGGAACATTTACCCTCAAATTATTCTTTATCTTTTCAAGAAAAACACAGTACATAGGATCTCTCCGACCACACAATAATGACATCTTTAGGACCTTCGTGGACTTTTCTCAGGTCACTATGCACGATTTGTTCAAATTACCCCCATAAGTTTGAGCTACGTACAGAGTTGCGTGGGTGGCTTGATGAAAATACTTTCTATATATATATATATATATATATATATATATATATATATATATATATATATATATATATATATATATATATATATATATATATATATATATATATATATATATATATATATATATATATATATATATATATATATATATATATATATATATATATATATATATATATATATATATATATATATATATATATATATATATATATATATATATATATATATATATATATATATATATATATATATATATATATATATATATATATATATATATATATATATATATATATATATATATATATATATATATATATATATATATATATATATATACATATATATATATATATATATATATATATATATATATATATATATATATATATATATATATATATATATATATATATATATGCATATATATATATATGTATATATATATATATATATAGATATATATATATATATATATATATATATATATATATATATATATATATATATATATATATATATATATATATATATATATATATATATATATATATATATATATATATATATATATATATATATATATATATATATATATATATATATATATATATATATATATATATATATATATATATATATATATATATTTGAGATAATTTGAACACTCTGGTATGGTAAAAGATCCTAATTCAAGGTGTTTATATATATATATATATATATATATATATATATATATATATATATATATATATATATATATATATATATATATATATATATATATATATATATATATATATATATATATATATATATATATATATATATATATATATATATATGTATACATATATATATATATATATATATATATATATATACATATACATATATATATATATATATATATATATATATATATATATATATATATATATATATATATATATATATATATATATATATATATATATATATGCATATATATATATATATATATATATATATATATATATGCATATATATATATATATGTATATATATATATATATATATATATATATATATATATATATATATATATATATATATATATATATATATATATATATATATATATATATATATATATATATATATATATATATATATATATATATATATATATATATATATATATATATATATATATATATATATATATATATATATATATATATATATATATATATATATATATATATATATATATATATATATATATATATATATATATATATATATTCGAGATAATTTGAACACTCTGGTATGGTAAAAGATCCTAATTCAAGGTGTTTTACAAATCATAAACAATTCAGCCCCCTCCTTCCCATCCCCAAACCATTCTAATAGCCCTGATTTAACGCGGACCTCCAGTGCACAAACACTCATACAAAAAAAAAAGGGTTGTTAACTAATCCTGTATATTGAACCTTCTCTGGTTCTTCAAGAATTATTTCTTATTTACAAAAAATCTCTTTTCTAAGAGTATAGGCGCCTGATGTCCAAATGGCGATTTGCCAACGTCAGATATTGGCTCTACGTAGTTTTGCTATTTAGGTTTGGTCAACAACATTTTTTTTAATAGCTGGTGATGAGAGGTTGAAACTGGACATATATAATTACATACACCAAATACATACACACAAATCCACCCACACCCAAAATACACATCTGATTTTAAACAAACATATACCGAACTGTTGATGCTTTATGTTTTTGAAGTGTTTAATTTTAGAAAATATCTGGATACCCAAAGACACGAAGACTTACGTAGACCTGGTAGAGATTCCGCAATGTTGACGATAGTCGAGCTGTTGGAAAATGGTTCTATGCAATAAATATTACAATCTAGACTTTGTAGACTGGGTTTAGTTTGTAAGGCGCAAAGTCTACCGCTACAAGAATCATACTCCAAATCTTCATATGGAAACTGAATTGTTCCATGGTTGAATTCCTCCAGCCGCTGGATTCCATTGCTTGAAATATTTACTTGGTATACTGCATTTTTGATGTTGAAGAACACGATGCTTTGGGCCATACCTTTGAAACGAAAAGAATAAGACTAAAATCCTATTGATGGTACCTTATTATAGCATTATATGCGCACATTTTCTTTTTGAGCACCCCAAGGGTGTAGCCAACCTTTCTGCTAATATCTACACTTTTTATAATATTTTCAGGACCTATTAAACTTATTTTTCTGATTTTTGTGGGGGGTGGGGAGTGGAGGTCGTGCGACACTATAAGTGACCCTATATATGCCTACATGCAGTATTACAAACGTACAAGACTTCTCAAAGGAACCAAAATAAGTGCCACAATAATTAACTATCATAACTGTAACACTCCCACTGTCCAGCTGTCACAATGCTAGTACCGTAAGTAAGGGCAAGACTAAAAATGGTAAAATTTAAAGGTAGGAAGTCGGCAAACAGAGATCATAAATAGAAGAAAAGAAACAAGATTGGTTGCTTTCTCAATAGCAAATATGAAAATGATATTCGTTTCTGGCAACGGGTTCGTCAAAAAAAAAAAATAATATTGTAATGAGGCGCATTAAAATATCTTAGTCTAATTTAACTTATCTACTATACAATGCGCCAATGTAGTTGTTTCAAGCTGATAATGACGTCAATAAGTAAATAAGTATATTTGGCGCTCTCTTCTCTTAAGTTGGAAATGATACAAAGTTCGTTGAACGTTATAAAAACAAGATTTAAGTACAAAATCCTGAATTAAACCTGGTTTCCTCCACTTAAATTTCTCAAATTCTATCACATGTATACTCTCATCGGTATATAAGAACTTCACACTATAAAATAAACCGGCATAAATACTAAGTACATTTAACGCCCTCAACGGCGGAAAAACAACTTTCTCTAAAATGCTTTCTTTATTTCCATACTATGCATCTGGAAGTTGACGGATAAGGATTATATTGATAGTATTATCATACTATGCATCTGGACTGCTAGTTGACGGATAAGGCTTATATTGATAGTATTATCATACTATGCATCTGGACTGCTAGTTGACGGATAAGGCTTATATTAATAGTATTATCATACTATGCATCTGGACTGCTAGTTGACGCATAAGGCTTATATTAATAGTATTATCATACTATTCATCTGATAGTGGTAATGAGTGGTAATTGACGAATGGAATTTACATTACTAATCATACAATTCATCTGGAGTGGTATTTGACGAATGGAATTTGTATTACTAATAGTATCATATACTGTTCATATGGAGTGTTACGTGACGGATAAACTTTGGTTTAGTTTATATGTGGGGTAAAATGAATGTGGTAAACATGAAAGAAAGAAATGAAAAACCGACTTAACAAGTGCTAGGGTTATGTCATACACACGAATACGGAACACAAGAGGAACACAATATAGTGTAGGTCCTAATAATGTGTGCTTTGGGGTAGTTGCCTCCCTGGTCATATACTAGTCATTCTTCGTAATTAATGTATGCAGGAAGTTGCTTGTTATACAAGCTATCCTATACAGATCATTTCAACCAGTCATCAGGATATAACAATTTCTTTTTCGCGTTCGAACTTGATTGAATACTTGTGAAATCCTCTCGAAGTTTTCAGGTTGAAGCTTTCATTGTAAAAAAATAGTGATATTTTCGTGACAATATCGATATGTAATAATGCGATAACACAAGTCGCAATTAATACTTCATTTCGCTATTAGGAATTCCAAGATATAATACACCTCCAGTTTCCTTTCATCCATTCCTTTGAATTTTGGTGACTAACTATTTTGTTTGTAAATTTGACTAAAAAAAATCACCCCTCTGTATCTTTTGTGATTTAATGATGAAGCGTTAATTCATTTGGAAATGTAGTAATTATGTGAAGAATCCTGGATAGCATTAGTGAATCTTATATCAAATGAGTTTTCTTGACGTTTATTTGGGGTAATCAACCCAAAACTCAAAACATCCTACTTTTGTAGTTCAATGTGTGAACAATATTGACTTCTGTTATCGTATTTTAGATATTGGCTGTTTTATATTATATTGTCTCTTTAAAAGCTTGAAAGATTATGAAATATTACTGGAGGGGAAAACGAAGGTACTGTCTGTCTGTACGGAAAAGCTAAAGTTTGTTGATGTGATGAAGTTCTTCAAATATTATGTTGCTTTTATCGCTTTCGATACCTCATTTCTTTCAAGGGTAACCTTAGTAGTGTAAGCAGGGAGCTGTGATTGAGCCAGCTCCTGACAGCACCCTGAACTAACTTGTCTATCGTATGTAGTAAAGAATAATGTGAGGTTCAGAATGGTGTTTTCTTTAAAGTACCGTCGTCTCAAAGGTTATGAGAGAGCTGATTGTTTTTTTAAATAACAAGAGTACCAAGTTCCGAGTATGAAACAGTTTTCATATTTTGAAGATATAGTAAAATTGATGTTCCAGTTATTTCTATGGATGGTACATGTATGTGGACAAGTAGAAATAATACGAGCCTAAAAATTGACCAGTTTACAGCATTTTAAAACTTAGATACCTAATTAGCATAAATTGCGCATGTATTTTGAACTCAACTAGAAAATTGCTTATTTTATCTTATTGCTTTTCGGTCTTTATAGATTGAACGGAAGGAGTTAACTATAGTAAAAATGGAATTGGATATTGTTACCACCTTGACTCAGATATAGCAGTATAGAACTCAATTTGAGAACCAATAATATTTGAAATGTGTGTTCATATACATCATCACCACTTTTGTGTATGCTGAAAACTTTTATAAACTTAAAAATTATGTTATTGTTAATACTATGCTAAAGTGCTATTCAAATGCTGCACACAATCTAATGCTCTTTGTCCATATACCATTAAGAAGTAGATTTCTGAAGACATGCGAGTTTATGGTTTATGTAATTCTTATTGCTGAAGACGATGAGAGCTTATGGTTTATTTTAATCTTATTGCTGAAGACGATGCGAGCTTATGGTTTATTTTAATCTTATTGCTGAAGACGATGCGAGCTTATGGTTTATTTTAATCTTATTGCTGAAGACGATGCGAGCTTATGGTTTATGTAATTATTATTGCTTGTCATAATTGCAGTCTTTGGAACCTACTGTGGTGTAGCGGTTATCATACATGTCTACAGACCACGAGGCTTGGGTTCAAGCCTGGGTTGGGTAGACACGCCAGTGTACCACAACTGGTTATCAAAGGCCGTGGACATTGACTTGGTTGTCGATGTTATGTCTGTCCGTAGGTCGTACCTGTGTTCTCGTCCGCGTCGTATTAAGCGTTTCGTGATAGCATTGTTACGGGCCGAATACGCAGGCGACGACCCCGTCATTGTAATTGTGTGTTCACTCGTCGTCATCGTCGCAGTCTTTGAAAGCGTGCAATACCTTTTTCACCCAGATTTAGGGTATGTTCAAAAACGTTTTGGGTTAATCAGTTACTCTCAAGCCACTCGCGAATCCAGTAAATATCTAGAACTATTTTCTTCAATCATTAGCCCGACCTGGTATCCAGTTACACCCTGTAAACTGTAATAACATATATGCTAAAGTTATTCATGTACATGCGGGAGGTTTTGCGCAACAAGTTCTTACAGTCAGTCTCAGTCAAATCTTTAAGCGACCGACCGGTTTGTATATCTCGCGTAAGCACACGTACGCAACATCGATAATAATCATTGTGCATTTACTTTCATAAAAAGCATTTACTGTTAAAAAAAAATATATGTAATATGCAATCGGATAGTACCCATAAGCTATTCAAATTATGAGAAAACAGGAAAATTACACATAGAAAAACAAAATATTGTGATTACCATTCCCAGTACATGCTAATATTATCGTCACGATGACAAAAGTTTGAATTCCATTTCCATGATCCATCTAGAAATTAACGATATAACTTCCAAGGAAATTCCTTTACTTATAACTGCAGTGTTCAATGCAGTGAATGCATTTAAAGGTTATTGGAACATTATTACAGGATGTATTTACAGGAAGGAAACAAAATATTTCCTTTGAATGCATCAATGAACATGAATAAATAAATCTTTGAAAAGTAAATTTCTGAAATTGTTGTCTTGTCATACAGTTAATCTTCGTGTCATAGAAATATCTTATTATGAACACACCACCTCCTTGTTAAGAGACCCGTGGTACACAGCGTGTCTACAAGTGGAACGGCATTTGATTACAACATGAGCATTGAACAGAGACATTAAGTTGATTTGTAGATGAACGGAAGCCGGAGAAAATGACAGATTTACTAACTTTCTGATAAAATTTTGATAGATATATTGAATATACATATATATATATATATATATATATATATATATATATATATATATATATATATATATATATATATATATATATATATATATATATATATATATATATATATATATATATATATATATATATATATATATATATATATATATATATATATATATATATATATATATATATATATATATATATATATGTATATATATATATATATATATATATATATATATATATATATATATATATATATATATATATATATATATATATATATATATATATATATATATATATATATATATATATATATATATATATATAAATATATATATATATATATATATATATATATATATATATATATATATATATATATATATATATATATATATATATATATATATATATATATATATATATATATATATATATATATATATATATATATATATATATATATATATATATATATATATATATATATATATATATATATATATATATATATATATATATATATATATATATATATATATATATATATATATATATATATATAACTCAAAAATAGCGCCAAGGTGGGTCCAAATAGTATATGGCTGGTCCTGTATTCAACGTTGCATATGAAAAGGAAACGTCATCCACACACAAAATTATAATTGCGACCCCTTGGAAAGAAGAATCCGGCAGCAGACCCCTCGTGATCTGGCGAAAGTTAGCGACTTATACGTTCTCTCACACACAAAAAATACACACATGAGCCCATCCCTGCATCCACAAACACTTCATATTGCTTTTAAAATAAATGTACATTGTATGTTAACTATTATATTTCGCAGTGTACAAATTGTGGCCGTGGAACAGTCATCTTAATGTTTGTGTTTGATTGTAAGACGAGCATTTTATCTGTCAATATAGTTTTCACCCGTATCTCAGTAAAAGTCAGATGTACCTTTTTTTGCTGATAATGCTTTTCGTATTATTTTCATCAAACAAATAATCATGGATCAAAAGTGTAAATCATTCACGTATAGACGTATCACATAATAATGGTTTCCATATGAGTGTATCTTGAGGTAGTACTGGACTAATTATTTGTCACACTGAAACCTATGATAAAAAAAGTCAGTTCGGAGTCCCTTCCGTACTATATCGCGAAAGATTTGGGATATTTCGTGATGTTTCTGAAAAGTACAATATACCATCTTTCGGACGTGAGTAATTTGAATAGAGAATCGCGGGAGGTTTTGACGATTCTTTAGGCCGAAAATTGTGTAATTGGTTTTTAGAGCTGGTATTATAAGACTAAAAGGCAGTACTGAAATTGAAAGAATAAAAAAAAGCTTACGGAGGACGCCATGATGAAACTGAAATAGGTACATACCTAAGTCTTTTTTAAAAGGTTATGAATTCCATATGGTATAATCTGGATGTATTCTAAGGGTTTGCATTTTGGAGTTAAAAACAGTTGTTAAGTAAATTAGCATATATCTTTCCCCATACAATAAGGTCACAATTTAAGTGTGGGAGATTAGGAGAGATATAGACGGCCAAAAGGGTACTTTTCGATATCAAATGTTTTAGAAGTTTGAGAATTCCACTCGTTGTAAACTGCAGAAGGGTACTCTCAGTTGCACAATCAAGGTATTTTATAAGCTGCAAAATTGTACAACAAACAGATAATGTCCGTGTATATACACATCTAGAAGAATCAAATACAAACAAAAACAAAAGGTAAGTTGATTCATTCGTAACTTAGTTTTAATATATGCCAAGTCGAAGATTCATCGTTAAATTCAGCCCTCCTTAACTTTATGCAAACTAATGAAGGCTTAATATGTTTGCAAACATCTTTGTATGTATAAATTACTCACCCCGAAAGCATTCTAGTGTATTGTATTAAGAGTATAAAGAATGATTCACATTAGATCAATACAAAATAAAAACTATTCATTAATAATACGAAAAGAACATGATTGTATGAGGAATGAGGATGAAGTACTTTGGTAACAAATTTGAAGAAAAAAGTAGTAAGATAGTAAGCAAAAGAAGCTTTTGTAATGATTCTGGATGAGTAAAAGCAAACACTTTAGAAACTGTATAATATTGATAATGTACAACCCCAGAACTTAATACACCCTCCTAACGTCGGGCCATTTCACTAGAGCCAGTCCTTTGCCCAGTACATTAAATGCGCAAATAAACACTTCTGCCAAAACTTTACATTTGAAGAAAGCGCCCCTTGAAACATGGACGGGGTGAAACTGCCAGTGTCATTTTCGTCCCGTTCGAAAGACAATCTCTCAACGAGTTAAAAAGGTATTAGGCAATTATTCGGCCACACAGGTAGTTGAGACAACTCAACCAAAAATGCTGTAATTTTTTTAAAAACTGAATATTTGAACATCAACGAGTTCTTACTAGGATCATTTATACCCTCAAAACTGTATTAATCATTTCATTTGGTGCAGAAATTGTAAAAATGACACTATTTTCAGCAGCGTAATTTTGAGTGACTTTCAATATCTTTCCGACCCATTAGCGTAACCTCCTCCCCTTGACACCTTTTCGATAAACATTCCTGCGGTTAATGCCATTTCCATTCATCAGTGAGATATACGTGTAAGAACTCTTTGTAGCTAAAGGTCAGGAATCATGCACCATCGAGCATACCTACGTCCAAGAGCTCTTTGCTTACGTAAAGCAAACAGTATTTTCCAAAGATAGATATAGACAATAGCAATTACGAGAAAAGCATACACATAAACTCATGCCTCTTTGAATATGACTCAATGAAATTATATATTGGTTACTTATGAATATACAAGAAATACACTTTACAAGTTTCTTTATGCCTAAAACTCCACAGACATAACACATATTGATGATATTCAAATAAAATCTCCCCTCGTTTTGGCGTTATACGGGAAAAAAGGTTTAATTGTTGGAATGCTGTTCTTGATATTCATTAACTTCGAAATGAATTTACGTAGAAATACAGAAATATAGCGTCAATTTCGATGTTCAAAGGTTGAATCCTCTAACAATTTGTCCAAATAAAACAAATTTCTTATATTTCACACCTTTAGAGGGCAAAGATTGTTAAAACGCGAAGTGGAATTATTTGGAAATAAACAGGAAATGCAAACCTAAACCGCCACACGCGGGCGGTTACTGAAATGCCACAGGCACAGAAAATCAGGATGGAGTTCTGTTCAAGGGGCGAGTTCTGTAATGAATCTTTAATCTCCTAATTTCTATTCATACCTTCTGAAGAAATTTAACAGATTTTTGGAAATTACTCAAAACTGTAATACTATTGGAGCCGCCATTTTGATTTTAGAATATGCAGAAAATGATGTCATCAACCCAACAGGATGTTGTAACGCCTTTTATCGTTATGAATCTACCTTATGGAAATTTGTGTTTGTATTGAAAGGGCCAAGGATACTTGAAATTATCAAAACATGCTGTTAAAACTTTGTGTTACATCATTTTGGAATAAAATCTGTAATACAATTTATAACGAAATACATTATAATCCTTATGGGACTACTGGAGAATCATTGTCATCATGCACAAGATTTCAATACAGAATTGAATAAAATGGCAGCCTCCCTGTGTCCGAGTCGAATTCAAACATGAATAACTTTAACTTAGTAATCGGATTGTGACTTGCTATTTGTGGTTGTTAGTGTGGAAGCTCCTTGCTTAGATTTTAATCCTCTATCATATGAGCAAAGAGCTTCCATACAAGCTCTTTAATATGAGAAAGGGATTGTAGCAGATTTTATGTCTCCTTTTAAACTGAGAAATACACTTGTCACCAAGTAGGAATCGCCGGTTAAAATGACCAATTTTCTAACACGACATGCAAGAGCGTTCCACTGGATTGCCCATATTGCTACGTATACACGAATAACGAGGTAGTCAGCAATTTGATGATGTAAAAGTTGTAAAATGCATTCTCACACATATCGGAAGTTTTGAAATAAGATCTTAAAACCTGATTCACTTTCAGAATTTTAACGTCAGTTTTTAAAGAAATCAGTTGGCAATTTATTAAAAAATAAAATTAAACACCAATTAAGCAGATTTTCTTTGTATTTTAAGGTCAACTAAAATAATGACACTAGATTACATGCAAGTTTCACTTAAATCTAGACAACTTTATTTTAAAACAATGTGAATTGATAAACAATGCATAGAAAAAACAAGAGCACTTACTAAACTGGTAGGAGGATCCAAATTTTCCAGGTGGGCATAAACACCCGCCAGTAACACATTCTCCAGCAATTACTACAGTTTAGATATAATCAGATAAGTATGGATTAGGTTGAAACGATATTTTCTGTGTTTCCGTGTTACTGCAATTAATTCACTTGCATGACAAATATGAACAATTAATCTATTAGTCCAGTTACATTAGCATACGATATCAAAGTGTAGTGATTTGAAGCATATATCAAATTAACTTACTTGTGGTCAAAGCATGCACCGTTATTAACAATAGACTACGTTGCAAATTTAAACTCCTTACTATTGTACCATAGCACACGGTATGAAGGAGACATCGTTGAAGCAGCAAGATGATTTACAAGTTATGTATTAAAATGAAGCCATGGTTTTGAGACATTTCATTTCAAAATACCTTGGGATAAAAAGAACATCAAGCAGTAGGCATGCTCTTCATAGAAATATACGCAATACAGAAATACCTTTTCTTTTTACCATCTTTAAAGGATTAGTTCAGTGGTCAAGCATGTCCATCTTATATAAAAGAGGGCTTCAAAAGAAACAAAGTGGTGAAGAAAGCATTCAAAAATCTTATTCCATTAGGGAGATATCTAAGTTTAAAGTTTGGCATCATTTGTGCAGAAATGACTGAAATCAGACTAGTTGTGACGTCATAGCCTCAGATTCCTCAACTTTTGTATGTATTTGTGTAATTTAATTTTGTGAATTTGTCGCTTAATAATAATTGAATAAACAGAATCTAGTAAGGACAATTACAATTTACCACCTGCAGAAAGTTTGAGGAAAAAATAATTCAAATAGTAAAAAAGTTAAATAAATATTCTCTACAATACATTAACAATTGTAAAGAATGTGAGGATAAGAGCGTGCTGACCTACCATAGTAGACTTAGTACACCAGTCATTTCTACACAGATGAAACAGAACTTTAAACTTAAATATCTTCTTAACGGAATGCGACTTTTGAATGCTTTCTTTGCCATTTTGTTTTTTGTAACATCCTTTTTCATATAAGATAAACTTGCCTGACCACTGAACTAATTCTTCCACGCGTTAATAGCGTGGGGTTTATTTTCTCGTCCACGTCTATATGCTTCGTAGATTCCGGTGTGATAGTGAAAATTTACTTTCGCTCCGGCATCATCCTGTGGTGCACCTGTTATGCGAATGAAATCCTTACGGTTGTTATGTTTAAGCAATCTTTTGTTAAAGTTCCATCTCCATTCATTTCTCAATCCTGTCATTATCAGATTCAACGTGATATCTGCATTCAAGCAAACAGTCTGGGTAAAAATCTCAGAATACGTTCCTAATACAGTAATTAGAAAAATAAGCGATATGTTCATATCTTTTAATGAAAGCAAATTCACCAAGTGTTGAGGGGATGCAGTTTACCTTTTGGGGAACAGGGGCGACCGACCCCAAGCTCTATAACTTATCTTTTTCTAGGGTGTGTTTAGCATAAAAAAGGAAAACTGTTTAATGTATTGACGACGACGACGAGTGAACACACAATTACAATGACGGGGTCGTCGCCTGCGTATTCGGGTATAATAGTAACAATGCTATCACGAAACGCTTAATACGACGCGGACGAGAACACAGGTACGACGTACGGACAGACATAACATTGACAACCAAGTCAATGTCCACGGCCTTGGATAACCAGTTGTGGTGCAATGGCATGATGAATGGCGTGTCTACCCAACCCAGGCTTGAACCCAGGGAACCCAATGTATCGGCGCTGATTCTTTCTATAAGTGGACGCATTGTGGTATGTATCTTGGGTCATTGAGTGTGAAGGGCTTCTTCTGAACCTCCCCCTCCCCCATGCATAACATGAGTGGGATAAAACTTTTGCAGTCTCCGCTTCCTACGTCCATGGAAATACCCCGTGTAGCACAGACGGATCCAGAGGGGGAATATTTCAATGAAATCTTCTATCCCCAAGTTGGGAATAAGAAGTCATATTTTTGCCATATTTGTTGGTATAAATCGTACATGATTTAAAGGGGTGCAAAGAAAAAAACACGCCCTCGACTTATTGCTTACATCTTCTACAATTATCTCCTAGAAAGATTCTTTCTAAAGAAGATTGTTATTGGGCAACTGGGATGTGAGTTCTAAGAAGTATTTAGAATGGTGAAATTGCTCCGAGTGCTGGATGTATGCAGAGTAACACAATTCTACGGAGTAGCCTATTGTTTATCATTGATTATATCCATCCAGCTGATATCCATAGGTGAGGTTGGGTAAAGTGAGCTATTTGATGGATATAATGATTTTACTGCAGTAAAGTTTAGTAAAATCCATCTAAGCCCATAAGGCTAGTACTTGGCCCCGGTTTCCTTGCTGTTGAAACTCATGTGCATTCCATTAAAAGATATTGATTATAAGTGAAATCTTTATCAGTAAGTAACGCCCCGCCCCCCCCCCCCACCACCACCGTGTAGGACGCCTGACATTCTTTTATCATCGAAAGCTACAAATACCATACGTATATAAACGCGTATCAAGTCAGTGAATGTTTGAAATTGCATTGGCTTCCAATCAATTCAAGAATACTTTTTAGATTACAATGCATGTCCTACAAATGTATAAATGGCTTAGCTCCTAATTATTTGGTAACTTAATCTAATGAAAAGAAAACTAAGTATGCATTGAGGTCTAAAACTACATATCACGTAATATCAACACAAAGAAAAACTTTTGGTAATCACGCTTTTTCTGTGGGAGGGCCTAGGGAATGGAACAAGCTACCAACTGACAATAAAACCTCTAGTAATTTTAACATTTTCAAAAAGAGACTAAAAACTAATCTTTTGTGTGTTTTTCAGTATTTTGTTCTGTTTTTAAGTAGTATATGGTGTATGTAAATGGTGCTGATTACATATTTGTTGTGTAGAAGTGAGCGCTGTATAAGAACTAATCAATAATAATAATACTAATAATAATACTAATAATGATACTAATAATGATGATGATGATGCTGCTGCTGCTGCTGCTGTTGTTGTTGTTGTTGCTGCTGCTGCTGCTGCTGCTGCTGCTGCTGCTGCTGATGATGATGATGATGTTGACGACGACGATGATGATGATGATAATAATAATAATACAAAAATAAACTGTACAAAATCATTTTTTCTCTTGTGTGGCCATGTTTGTTTGAATAGACACTTACTAGCACTTAAAAATGAGGGGTGGGGGCTACTTGCTCCCTTTGCTCTTAGTTCCGTCGCCTCTGATTTCCCATCTGCAGCGATACGATCGATGAATCGGTAAGTCCGCTCATGAATCAAATGAATTTGTATTTCGGCCCACTTAGCTTAATGAACAATCATTGAACGGCGGAGAATTTACAAGTCAACCCGTGTTTGATTGTGTTCAGGTATAACTAGAAAGATACATTTTAGTAATATATAAAATATAAATCAGGGTATTGAGATTCATTTTTTGATGCGGAGTAACAGGAAGAACAAATGAAACAGTAATGAGTGCCAAGGAATAGACACTTAGATTGCACCATCGACAATATCATTCACAGGATAAATTATCGGCAGACGACGAGCAAGAGTGCTTCCAAACAATTGTACAATATAGGTGTAGGGAGTGTAGTTACACCAGTTTGGATACTTGTGGATATTATAATGTTCATATCAATGTTATGGTTTTATAGATATCAAACCTTTTAAAGGTTCTAACAACATGTTGCAAGAGTGCAATGTATTTGGAAGCCTGGGTCAGTTCGTGGTCAGTGTTTGTTCGTCCGATTCAACACTTGATCGGAGATAAGCTTACGCAGTGATTGTTCTTTAAACCATTCTTGTATATCACAGGCGTTGGTCAGTTTCTCTTATGTTATTTTTCTGGTTTACAAAGTATCTCAAGGTTTAAATGAAAATTAAATTCTATGCAGGATTCATTGCTAATCATATATTAATTGATATTTTTTAAATGTGGCGGGAATTTCAAAAATGCGTTTTTGAAAACATAAAACAGAACTTAAACAATAAATGGAGATAATGAAATCATTCGTAACCTTAATAGATCCTACGCTCTTAGCTGCATGGATGATAATATAAAATCCCACCGAATTGATGCTGAAAAAGAACGTTGTTAAGTCTCCGGCAAAGCCTGGATTTCGCATTTTGGCACTCTCAATAATAAACAGACGGTGCCATGTGTTTAACCACTGTCACATTCAAAGGCTTTACTATCTGCTTTGACGTAATGTCTTGGAGTTCTTATTTCCTTACCGGTTTTGTTTGAATTAGGAGATACCTGGACGAAATAACAAAAGCATGGAGGGGACTGTGATGGCTCTCTTTTAACAATACATTGCATAATGGCCGCCTTGGTTGATTTATTTTATTCTTTACTTTGAAATCCAGACCATATAAAGTCAGGACAAAGAACATTTTACCATCTTGTGTACAAGAGGTAGTGTCGTGTCACGACCGCTGATGAAAACCTACTAATTTAAGGCAGTAAATGACACACTCTCAAGGATGGATTTGCTGTCATGGTAACAGGTAAATCGTTTCTCAATAAGTAAGACTGTTTAGCTTAAGCGACTGAATTAACGTCTCTTAGTTACGAAAAAACCCACACCCACCATAGCAACGCGGTATGACTAGGTGGAGGCAAACAAAGCTCAAATCCGCAATCGTGCATTACCAATGCATTGACATTTTGATGTTCGCAAGGCTTGCCGCGAGCTTTGATCCATTAATGGCACTTCTCCGGATCTTTAAAGTTTTTAACAACACAAAACTCAGTTTGCTACGTGTTCTGGGTAACAGCAATCAGATTTACAAAGCCCCCAGCGGGCCCGTAAGCGCAATTTTTGTTCACCATTTTGCCGTCACTCAGTCTGTGTGTGCAGAAATTTGTTTTGTATAATAAACTGCATTGACTACATGAGCGCGTGCGGCTACTAAGTTGTACTGTACCAGTACCGCGTAAGATCTTTGCCCATTTTCTTACGCAGATTTTGTTGCTAGGCAAATTCATGCGGTGATTGGGTGAAAAATCTGTCAATCATCTAAGTCCAACAGAATAATTCTTCAACTTAGGGGTTCAGTTATAGCATCCTAGATACTAGCTCCTTGTCTGTAGAATCGAATTCAAATGCATGTGTTTGTGTCTTGAAACCAATACAGAAATAAACGTTAAGAATGAACAACATAGTTCAAGAGAGAAAAGTTTACAAACACTCACGGTAGCATCATACTGCTCACAGAATACCACAGTGCAGTTTAACTACCATTGCATTGCGCTTCCACACCAGTCCAAGTACCACCATTCACTCAAGTTCGCTTATTGTCACTAGTCAAGCCGGGAAGACATGAATTAGGCTGCGTACATTCCGGGGGCTTATATCGATTGCATGATAAGGCTAAGTAATAACAAAAATGAAATAATTTATGGAAATAAAAGAAGCTGATGTTATAAAACTAAACTTGCAACAAGTGAGGGACGGCTCACGACAATTCAGCTCAAGGCAACAATAAAAACTTAAACAATT